>CAIGRH010208804.1:0-19485 GCA_903798295.1 Fraxinus nigra | reverse complement strand
GTTGGCCAACCAAATATCACCAACTCGAACAATTATGGAACTAGTTTGGAATTGGAAAAATTAGAACCTGTACTTGCTAAGAATCAGCTAAGCCAGTTTGAATCACAGGGGCCAGGGCCGACCAATGAAGACAAACTATCGGTGAAACCTACTAATCCTAATAATCTTGTAGCTGATCTTGCAGTTTTGAACCAGAACAGTGGCTCATTACCTTTGCAAACAAGTCCTTGGATCATGCAATCACGTCTGGAGTCTCAAGTATTGCAGAGTCCACAAAGTGATTTATCCCAATTAGAGTCTACTAATAATATCAATAGCTTTCTTCAAAACCCTGGTCGGATAGAATGCAATTCATACATGCCTGTGTGTCATCCTCCGACTGCATCTTTTAACACTCCGGGATATTCATCCATTTTGAAGAGATCTGACCAGACTACTACGTCAGCAGAAACTGTTTGTCCTGTACTGCCTTCAACAGGACAAGGATTGTGGGATCCTCAGTTAAACAATCCCAAGTGTGCCTCCCAGGAAAACCTTCTTGATCCATCACCACATCATGACTTATCTAATCTTCAGTTTGCATCTAGTTCATATGGCTTGAAAGACTTGTCAGAGGAGAGTCATGCCCAGAGTGATATATACAATTGTCCTAATCTTGACGGTAATAACAGTGGAAGTATAGTTATTGATCCTTCCATTTCGAACACAATATTGGATGATTTTTGCACACTAAATGCTGGCTTCCATAATCCTTCAGATTATCTCATGGGAAACTTCAGTTCGAGCCAAGATGTTCAATCTCAGATTACATCAGCTAGTTTAGTAGATTCTCAGACTTTCTCTCTGCAAGAATATGCTGACAATTCAGGCAGGGCATCCTCAAACAATGCGGACTTTGATGACAATACTCTTTTGCCGAATAGCTCATGGCAGCAAGTAACTCCACGGTTCCGTACCTATACAAAGGTAAGAAACTTATTACAAAAGGAAATTATCAGCAATCATTTTTATTCTTATTTCAGGAATGCTGTATCATGTTGGATTTGACCTGTATACCCTTGCCTGTTTGCTTCTCTCGTGCCTTGTATTTTAGACTTCTATTTACTATGTTAACTAAATACATTATATCGGGTGACCAAGTTCGTGGTGAATGACAGATTCAGAAGGCTGGATCGGTTGGAAGGTCGATTGATGTCTCAAGTTTCAAGAATTATGATGAACTGCGCTCTGAAATTGAATGCATGTTTGGACTTGAAAGGTTGCTCAACGACTCTGGTTCTGGTTGGAAGCTAGTTTATGTGGATTTTGAAAATGACGTTCTTCTTGTTGGGGATGATCCTTGGGAGTAAGTCCCACTTGTACTCCTATTTTCATGCATAATTCTTTGTGTTTTTTAGTATTATCAGTTCACTATAGTAAATTTCTGCACTTGCTCGCAGCCAAAGAATTTTTATCATATTTTCTTTCAAAATTTCACATGACGTGATTTTGCAGGGAGTTTGTTGGTTGTGTGAGATGCATCAGAGTATTGTCGCCCTTGGAAGTTCAACAGATGGGTGAAGAGGGAATGCAGCTTTTAAGCTCTGCTGTGGTGCAAGGGGTAGATGGAGGAGGAGGATTCCATCGTCATGGTCCGAACTGATTTATGCAGTATATCTGTTTATTGCGAAATTGGAAGATCTGCTGAAGGTCCTTATTGAAATCTGTTTATCAAATTTCGTGAAGCAATGTTGCATTGACACAGGTAGATGTTCAGTTATGTGGTGCCACTGTATTAGAGCTTTCTTTTTAATGCGTGGGACCGTTATGTATGAGTGAACTCTGAGATCAAAAAAGACAAGACGTTTTTTAACTTATGAAGTCTTATGATTGGCATAGAGCCATGTAATCGAATGGAAGCCAGCATGGAAATTATTTCCTGTGAAGGCAAGATCGTAAATGGGTTTCGATTTGAAGTGCTTCACTCTCAATATGTACGTCTACTTGACATCATAAGTTTATTTTATGAAGAAAAACCATTACAATGAGAGCGTGGCTCCTAATCTATGTTTTAGAGCATTCACATTTCTGAAGAGAATTACACAAAAAAAGTTGCGTAAATTAAAATAGATTTCGAGCTTCTAATATCTATGATCATGTCTAACTGAAGTAACAAGAAAAAAGTTAACATTGTCAAGAGGATGTAGAGGCTCTTCTAAACAACGAGCCACATTGTAATTTAATATTTCTCGCTCTCCCTCTCCCTCTCCCTCTCCTTGTTTGACAATCATTATTGTAGAAAAAGAGTTTTGAATAATTATTTTTTAAAGGTGTGATAAAAAAGTAGGAAATTTTTTTGGTATACATGTAGAATATTTATTGTGTAAATATGCGGTTGAAAA
This sequence comes from Fraxinus nigra, assembly GCA_903798295.1. Taxonomy (NCBI): domain Eukaryota; kingdom Viridiplantae; phylum Streptophyta; class Magnoliopsida; order Lamiales; family Oleaceae; genus Fraxinus; species Fraxinus nigra. The sequence continues at coordinate 17,104 of CAIGRH010208804.1, read as the reverse complement.
TGGTCCCGTAGCAATCATAAAATAAAGTAATGAATGTAAAAGTATGTAATTTTTTTGGTATTCATGTAGTATATTTATTGTGTAAATATGCGGTTGAATATGGGCCGGTAGCAATCATAAAATAACGTAATGAATGTCAAACATGAAGTCATGAAATTAGAATTTAAATGGAATCCATCATAAATGAAATTTAAACTAAACCGTCTATTCATTAGACATAAATGCCATATAGATAGAAAATTTTAATGCATTGGAGATGTTGCATTGGAGATGTTAGGAAGATTAACCGTCAAAGATCATTAATAGATCCAATCCCAAGATTTGACTTGGGGCAATTAAGTCCCACTAAATCTGCAATCTTTAGAGATCCCATCAGATGGAGATGGTAAACTTCAGCCAAAATCTCTCCCAATTAAAAAAAAAATGAAACAAGTTGGCTTCAGGAATCTGAAACTTCGGAAACTTCACATTTCAGCTTAGGTATTCATATTATAGCTTAATATAAGTGGAAGTTAGAACTCACACCAAGTTGTGCAGCAGGGGCATAATTTAAGCTGGTAAGTGTGGTTTATCCAGTCAGCAGAACAGAAGAATAACACAACCAGAGCACATTGGAAAAGCTTGAAATCAAATATTCACAGCATGTTTGGCCGAACTTAAAAGCAATTTAAACTTAATAAGCGTTCGTTTCCCAGAATGTACATTATTCACTGGCCAAACTTAAAACTCATCAGAAGCTTTTGTTTCCAAGCATATACATAGAGCTGAACATAGTAAAATAAGAAATTAGAAGATTCCATTGAAATTGTTCGTTTGGAAATTTCCCGAAAAGCTAATCATAGGTTCTTCTCTCCATATAAACACTAGGGTCATCATGCTCATTACTCAACTCGATGAAGAAAGGTATATTTTATTGCTCAGATGTTGAATAGATCATCATCATCATTAGAACAAGAAGAATTAAGCCTATATAACAAAACAATTAAAATGCTGTGCTGTGCAAATGATGTCAATCATTCTACTAATAGAACTAAATTAACTGCTACGTAAAACATTCATGACAAAGATCTTAGTTCCTAGTTGTTAAATGAGGCATTTTCAAATAAAAAATTAAGATACTTGCAAATAAATCTTTCATCTCAATGCTAAAAATTCTAATAGTAGTTATAGAATAATTTATAAAACACAGAATGATCTTCTCAATGTCTAATTGCTCATTATCCAGATGCGTAAGAAAAATATTACATCGAGAAAGATATCAGACCTCACAGGGGAAGAAAAAACCAACCGTTCTTGCTTGCAAAAACCAATCTGGAAAAGAAACAGCCAATGCCCTTCACTTATTGTCATTACAAACGAATGGTGATCAAGTAAAATAATGGACCAAGATAAATTCCTTTGTATGTGACAAGAACTACTGCTGCTATACTACTCTTACCTCCTCAATTTCCCAGAAGAAAATCATTTGTATCATACCCTTACTGGTTTCTGTAGAACAGCAGACAAATAAACTTCTGATTTCCCCGAACTATTAATTTTCTCTCCCACAACCCACTTCAGCTTTTTATACCCAAAACGTTCTATCAACCGAGTTAGAGCCCTTTTCTTCTCATCGTTGTAACAATGAAAATTGTCCACCCAAAACAATCCACCAGCCCTCAAAATCCGGTCGATATCAAACATCAAGAAGTCCAATTTTTCTGGTCTGCCCCCGACATCCAACCCATTCGCCACGTGAACCAAATCAAACACGCTATCATAAAATGGGAACCTATGATCTAAGCTCAAATACAAAGGGAAAAGCCCTCTTGCAGCAATGAATTCATTAAAAGGAGCATCAGCATTCAAAGTGGCAGTGACCACAGTCACATTCCTCTCAGCCATCCTAGCAGCAAAAGTTCCGGACCCTCCACCCATATCAAATCCAACCCGAATCCCACTATTCCCCATAGCCAAAACATCATCAATCAAGAAATCATTTTTCCCCTTAACCTTAACATATATCTGAGTCTCATAACCATTAACTATATTAAAACAACCAGTACAATCCTTATTCAATTTTTTACTATTTAAACAAGCAAGATTTTTGCATCCAAGACCACTCCAACTAAAACTCTTTTCACTAACATTTTTCCAAATTGAAACAGGGAAAGGCTGCAAATCTACCTTGGGAATAGTCTTTGAAAAACACCTCCTCCTCGGCAAAGGTTCACATCCTCGCAGAATCAGCTTCTGGCCAAGGATCCAGTCATCAGGGCAAGGCCCGTTGACTTTATAACTCATATACTGTGACAACAAATCCATGGATTTCTCACAGGAATGCCCCACAGATGCCATCATTTCAGTGATCCCAGTTCTTGAATCTTTCCCTAAAGGCAATTCATGGTGCGCCAAGAACTCTTTCAGCTCATTTGCAATATTGGGTCTTGAAAGATCGATGCTTTCATAACCCAGGATCTCTTTCTCCATCTGGGCTAGCTTTTTCTGTGAAGAATCAATCTCTCTTAGGATCAAGGACACTTTTTCCGAGATTAAAGCTATGTTCTTGGGATTATGGTTGTGATGAAGTTTCGTAGGGTGGTATGTGAATGCATAAAAAGCAAAAATGTTGGTAATGATTACAGAAAACAGCATCAACAGATTAACTGCTGATGAACACACTGACGCCCGCTTGAATCTTGCTGTTCCATCTCCGACTTTCAAAGACACAGAGCCCATTTTTCTTGCTCTGCTTCCACTCATCAATTGATTCAATTATGTAATAAAGAGAGAAAACTGTGTGTTTGTGGATGTGAGAGAGTGAATTGAGAGAACTGTGAGATTTTAGACCGTGAGCAAGGAGTGGACTGTATGGGAATAAATTAAAAAGTCTGATTCGGACACTAAAAGAGTGTTAAGGAGAAATTAGAACAAAACTATAGATCATTGTCGGTTAGGTTAACTATGGTTGGCAATGGCCGAGTCGAGTCAACACAAGACGTTCACGAGTCGGCTCTTTTAAAAAAAATAAGTGCAAAAATAAGTTAAAAACGAGTCGATGCATGAGTGCGTAGATGGAGAATGGTCCACATTTGTACGGCACGCTTAATGAAATCTGTTAAGCTTAGTTTGGTTACGAGGAAAATCGATAAGTAAATAAGTACGACCTAAAAATTAGGTATGTTTCTAAATATAAAGCTAGAAACGAGAAAGAAATGGTAATAGATCGTGTGTTTGAGTCACATTATTTTGAAAGAATGTATTCTCGAATAGTAGATTGATGGAGAATGTGTGGTCGAAAAAGAAGGAACAATTATTGGTGTAATGAAAAATATTATTTTATTGAAGAATGTATGGTTGAAAATGGATAAAAGAATGAAAATGAAAATTTTAATGTAAACCAAACATGGACTAAATATATGCTAGAAAATTAAAAAGTAATTTTACGTTTTTTAAGCTTAGCCAAACATTGATACAAAAATAGACACTAGATAGTGCATCATCACTAGTATAAAACAAGATCTATTCATACGTAACTGAACTAATCAACATCCTTCGTCTCTGCGGGCAAACAGGGGATAATCCCCACAAAATGGTCTCAGCTGCGGTCGCATTCCTGAACTTTTCTGGAATGTGCTTTTTGGTTCTCAATCATATGTGTTTGTTGGGTTGTCTCTCTATTATGCCTTTGGGCCTCTGAACGTTTATGGGCTTCAATGTGGTTGGGCCATTAATTCTGTTGGACTAACTTGTGTAATCTTGGCCCTTCATCTGACTTGTCCCTGGATTGTTGGATTGGATATTTTTTCTAGACTTGGTTTTATACCCATTATCTAGATTATTCGACAGTGTGTTGAAACCGTTCCTATTCTAGGATTTTCTCTCCTTCTCTTCGTGCGATTCTCTCTGTTTTTCGTGAGATTTCTCAAGTGTAAATCTATGTAAATGTCTTAGTGATTCATGTTGTATTTTGTATGCATTAGAGGTTGTATAGAGACATTTGTATAAGAGAAGCGAGAGGAAACTTTAGTGTATGATTTCTTCATACATTTGTAATATTTTCTTTGTGATTCTTAATAGATTCGAGCATAATCTACTGAGTAGATGGTCAACGGGTGAGTAGGCTTCTTAAAGCTGAACATTCGGGCTCCAAAGGAGCGAAAATTCTTGGTGTTCTTACTTTTCTGCAATTTCGTTTTGTTATTTTACATTTTGTGTATGAAATAATCTGAGTCCTGAGACCAACAATATGCAATTGTAGTTTTAGCCCATGTTTGATCTACATTATTTTTTTCATTCTCATTCTTCTATTCATTTTCAACCACACATTCTTCAATAAAATAATAATTTTCATCACATCAATAATTTTTCCTTATTTTTCAACCACATATTTCCCATCACATCAACTAAAAAAATGCATTCTTTTGAAAATAATGTTCACCAAATAGGGGCTTACTTCCTAAACTTCAAACGTGCGACCTATTTCAGTGATATATAATTTTCCTTGTGAAAATCTTTGTACCAAACTTTATGCACTAATTTTCTCACCTGCTCCGCATGTAAGTTCCTAGTTTTGCACATTTTGATCCTTTTATGCCTAACTTCATTCTTTTCACAACTATAATCCGTTGCAAAATAGTTGCCAATTAGTAGGAACGGCTACTGGAGAGAAAATGGTGAATTGAAGAAGCATCCATTTCAAATGGGATAAATTTTCTTCTTTCTTACATTTCAATTGTGTCAGAAGCCCGCTAGTCAGAAGTGTATGCCACTTATTAATAAGTACCACTTTCAGCTTGACTTGCTTTTAAGCAGAACTAAATATGTTCTTACTGTCTCGTTTGATTCCAACATAGGTTTTATGTGTGTTAAATGAAAAAGAAATCCCTGATTATTTTCAATGACTGCAACAACATCTTTCAATAACCAAAGAATATTCCGCAGGCGTACAAGATGAACAATTCAGCCTCAAAAACTTAAAAATAAAGGCCTGGCCAATATATTTTATTCTTCCAACTCGAGAACAAATGTGCCAGAAAGCATTGACCTCAAAATTGAGCCTAATTGTAGTTCTCTTACCAGTTGATTTGATGCCATCAGAGCGGTTCCGAACATACTGAATTTCACAACTTATACTCACTGCTTCTTCTCTTCTGCTTTCTTTGGCTGCAAAAGTGGAAATGGAATCAATAAATGGAAGGGTGCAATACTATGATGTCGTAAAACAAGTTATGGATATATGATATCCATTATATGGAGAAGTGAACTTTTGTTCTTTCATATGCATGCTTGGCTAGATTTATAAGATGCCTTTTCGCATCTTATTTAGGCAGCAACACCCTCGTGCTGCCACTATAAGAGGCAAATCATGCTTTAAATTTGGCAAACATTTCAAAGAGGTACCAAAGTTTGGATAACAGAAAGTGAAGAAAGTAAAAACCCAACAAATATTCATTTTGCAGGTCGAAAACTAGAAGCAATTGATGCAAATAATAGAAATATCCCAATGGATGATCACTAACAATAATTATAAATGCACGAACAAATCATGACATGTTTCAAAATGTGCCACAGTGCTAGCATAGCTATTTACAACTCATAAAACCTTATTTCTTAGCATGCCATCATTTCTCCACAATATCTACACCATAAAAACAGATTTATGGCACCATATTAGACTAGGCTAAAATCCAGTAGATCTAGACCTTCAACTCGCCACCCCACCAAAAAATTCAAAAATGAAGAAGAAAGGGAGGGGGAAAATAAAAGGCTCACCAGCTAGTTTGGGGAGGCAGGAGGGGATATTTTATATAGCAATAAAAACAAGGGATTCCATAGTTACCCTAAATATAGAATCATTTTTGTTACATTATGGCCAACACAAATCAAAAGCCAGATAGAAGCACTCCATTATCCAGTCTGTAAGAACTTAAATGCATAACATTCTAAGCAGCACTGTATCTCAAGCTACTCTTGCATTGGTTTGTTATGAACATTAGCTATCAATGATGTCAATCTAAAAAAAAGTCGAGATTTATAAGAAGATAACAAGCACTCATGACATCCGAAAACCTAGACATTATGATTCAACAAAAGGGACCAGAGTGCTCAATACTCCATGTCTACGATCCCTAGCAACCACTATCAAATATTGGTTTTATTATGATTGAAAGACAATGATTTTATTTCCCTTGTAATCATTGTCTTTCAAACATAATAAAACACAATAATAATCAATAAGGAAAATACTATAAAATCCTAATTGATTTTATTTCTTCTATGCCTATAATATACTTTCCATATTGCATCAGTATGATTTGCAAATTGCAAAATATGATCCTTTTATTCATTAATCACCGTACCAAACGTCACAGTGCATGCTGTAATTGTATAGCTTCCTCTTTAAGAAGCAAAACTCCAGCCTCTAGACTCCTGGACCCAATCAAATCAGAAACCTACAAACGAGGTTCTGATTCTGCTCTCAAGTAGAGGCTTTCTGACTACTCGATCAAGCATGCAAGATAGGTTGCATTAGTAGGGTTGGGAACGATAAAGACAAACCAGAAACCAAAGACAAAATTCAAGCCAGGGGTTGACCCTTCGTAAACATGAATATGATTCATGATCCGTTGATGAAAGTAGGCTTCCCACACATGTTCCTACTGTGCGGTTCTTCCTCTTTCTCACATCGAAAATGAATCCATAAAAATGTAATAAAAACAGTTACTCAATTATGTGTTAAATAACAAAATTAATGCACAAGCTTCTTTAAAAACGATTGGTAACTAGCCAAATCATGATGAGTCGAAGAGCCAAACAGCAAAAAGGAACCAATTAAAAGCAATGAAAGATATGAAAACCTTGGACTGTGGAGAAGTAAATGCACCATTTGCACGACAAATAGTCTCAATCAAGAAATCCAAACCACTAATACATAACCACAGGCCATTATCATTCACTCCATAATATTCAAAATTTTAGTCTAAACATTTCTGGAAAAAGATCTTCTCAAAATTTTAATGAGGAGATTTTTAAAATAAGTGCTCTAATGGAAAAGTAAATACCAACGGAGATGAAACCTTTAGACCCCAACTTTAACCAGATTTACCTGTTCGACGAATTGTTTAAACCAAGAAACACAAAAATCCCCAAACCAACCACATCCCATTTCAATTCACATCCCAGAATCCAAAAATTCAATCCAAAACAGGCTCAATCAATTACCTTAATTCCGGTAAACGGTTGGCGAAGTTCTTCTTCAGGTACAATAACAGGCCATTGCTCACCGGCTTCGCGAAACATCTGCTCCGTCTCGAGGAGACTACCCTTGTCAAGAATCAAGTTGCGAATTGTCTGGGCCGGGGTTGAGGTAGCATCAAAGGTTTCCTCAACGCCGTTGACAAAGGTAACAGTAATCTTCGGCGGATAATCGTCCGTGCGGCGCTTGACCTGGACCTGGCAAGACGGGTTTGATTCCTTGGCCTTGCGAGCATTGCACTGCGCCAAGAACTCCATGCAAGAGGCTATTCGTGGGTCCAGCGCGTTGAACTCGATTCTCACCTTCGACAAGAACTTCAACATCCTGTGAATTGCAAGTATTAGGATCGGACCACTTCAATCTGGCGTTGCGGGTTTTAGCTAACGTCTAACAATTTTTATTCGATTCCTTCTAAAATCTTGCCAGATGCCTAAGCCAAAGGGTTTTTTTTTTTTTTTTTTGGAAGGGGCCCAAAGTTCTTATGGTTTATTATATTACCACCACATATTTTAATAGTTACACCACACTTTTAATTTATTTTTTCATTTACTTAAATGGCCTTGAGTAAAATTACTTGATTAATCCCACACTAAAAAATATTATTTGACATAAAATAATTTGTTTATAGACACCACAATCACAATCATTGTAGTGTCTCTATACTCCTTTTCTCTATGGTGCATCATTTAAAGTGTTTTCAAAAGGCAATAAAATTTCTTCTTGAAAACTTCCAAAATCCTTTTATGCCATTTCAGACAATAATCTAGAGAGAGAAACCAAATGGGGAAGTGAGAGAACTGCTTTCTTGTTCAAGAAATAGGCTGGAGTGTTCCAACTCTAAATCTGCAATATATATAAAAGGAAACCCAAGTTTTATTTTTGTTCGTTTGGGTCAATTTTTTGTTCTGCAAATCCTAATTTCGGTTAATTGGATCTTCAATTTCTTGAAGCTGGTGAATTGTTAAGTGAGTGCTTTACTGGATTCAATTAATTAGCAGTTGGTTGCCTGGGAAGCCATAGTATTCTTAAAATTATGGGCTTTGTTGATTTTACCGTCTATAAAAGGAATGTTGTAATTCATAATGTATTCTGTTTAGGAGTTGAGGTAATTAATTCTTCGTGAAAGGTAAATCACTTCAGTGGTCCTAAAGTTTCACAGTAATTTCTTGTAAGTTCACAAGAAAAATTCTCAAATGACTTGTACGAGGTGAGAAAAAATGAAACTTTGGCCACATTGTTTGGAAAGGGGAGAGTTAAATAAACTAGACATGTATTTGTAAAAGTAAAAGTCACATTTCGTAATATCTTGAATATCAAAGCGAACAAGAGAAAAACATCAAATATTTTATGTGCAACGCAACTTGCACGCCACATTCTTCACCTTAAGACCCAATGCACTTAAAAAGAGTGTAAAGTGAGCTGTAAAATCTGTTATATGGTCCACGTTTTGGCTGCTTACGTCAAAATTTGTTACAATCTAGGATTTCTGAACTCTGGGCACCCAACTCGATACAAGTTTTTCATGGCCAGAGTAGTCCAGTCCATGTCATTGAACGGCCAAAAACTAGCCACCACCAGCACAGCCTGATCCACGAACAACGAGATCAGGCTACAACTCAGCCACTTCCTAAATTCCCTTCCAATGGGAGGAGATTGACGTGACTCATTTGATATGTGACCATAATACACGTGATATTGAATAAAAACGGAAAATGTCATCACTAAACTAATTTTTCCAAATAAAGAAAATGAAAGATGTGTATATACTGTCTCTAAATTATAATGAGGTGGCCAAGCTGCCAAAAACATTGTTAAGAACACACAAATCAAACTCTATAGGCAAAGCAAGTTAACTTTCAGGAGGATTCAAGAGTCACAAATAAGCAAAACGAAAAACAGCAATTTGGTAATTTATGAAAAACCTCACTCTTAAGTCTCTCCAATAGAAAAATACAACTCCAAAGCATTGCTTAGTAAAAGCAAGGAAATCAACTCAAGGCGGTCAGCGCAAAATGGCCATCTTAGAACTTGTCAAATACTATTTGCTTGGCATCACGAGATTACATTCACCTTCGCCACTTCCGATCTGAAACAAGTAGGATACATGGAATAAGCAAGTGCAACGATGTCAACAATTACTTTGAGATAACACACATTTCTAATTTGTGCACCAAAAACAATAAAAAAGATCACATATTTAGAACCAAAGTTCAGAATTGATGACGAGGCTACTTTTCCAGCAGACATCAATGCATTTCTTTCAGTGGATTTTCCATCTTTTGTCTGTCTGTTATTCGGAAAAGTACAATTGCTTCTGCTTCAATCATCAACAACACCCCCCCCACAAAAAAAAACACACACACAACTTTGGTCACGTGTACATGTTGCAGTTATAGAAACATCTGGCTTTGGAAATAATTTTTTCTACCTACTTAACCAATCGAAAGACAGAGAGTACAGTTCAAGAACAGTTGCAAGCTTTTACAAGTTGCCATCAAGCCATGATTAGCCAAAGGTGCTCATTAGAGTTACAAAAGACAAACAACATCCAGATGGCAACAAGAATAGCCTAACACCACTGTTGCTTTCTTTTGCTCTACACAACTGGACCTTGCACCAAGGCCCCTTCCCCTCTACCCCACCTCGACATGCTTGTGAGCAGCATAGCATGCCCATACCATGGACATTGTCGGGTCTACCTACGAAGAAAAATTGAATCTCAATCCACCATGATTTCAACATTGCAAGGATGGTCTAACTGACAGACTCCACATGAATTGGACGAGGTGAAGACTTTCCAAGGGTATTGGGTTCTCAATCTTTTCATGTTTGCTGAAAAGGAACCAAACCAATTAGCATTGCGGTCAAATAAAAAAAAAACTGCAGCAGCAGCCAAGTATCATGACGTGCATCTGTGTCGAAACTGTATTTTACAACTGCTACAGTGGGCACACTGACACCTTACAATTACTGATGTCCGAGTTGTGTGTAATTGCAGAGGAAGAAAACAAAGCCGAATCTTCGATATATAAGCAATACACTTTTGTGCAAGGTTATAGATTTCACAAATGATCCAATTGAGAACCCTCAACTCATTGAGCACTAGACATAAATACCAATATGGCCTTCCTGCCATCCATTACATCTATGTGATGGAAAGTGGACTAGCAAAAGGGAAGGGTCTGAGTTAAAGGCTCATGATGTATCTAGGAAGAGAGTGGCTGTGGCAAAGGCTGAGTGATGCATGGGGGATTGATATTGGCTGACGGATTACCAGCTTTCCCTCAAAGAGCACGTCTCACATGACCTTAATACTGAAATGTTTTCCCATTGTATGCTGATGGCAGGTAACTTATCTCCTTTCAAAGTTTTTAAATGTGACGAATAAACATACACACAGGAATACTAAAACTCAGTGAAAGTTCAGAAGGGATGTCAATATACTACAAGAATACAACACAAATAACACGTTTCCATTATAAATATGTGTTTTGCAGGATATAGGGATCAGTATCAGTCATGCTATAGATAGTTTCTCTCCTGCAAGAATATAACAGGGTAAGCTAGCACATTATTAGTTTCTGAAATGGCAGAACCTTTCAAACATTTAGGACTCAACTAGTGTAGCATAAGAAGACAACTTCAAGCATGAAGACACTTGGTTTAGTGTAAGGAAATAAATTAAGTAAACATTGAAATTTAGATATACCTTGAGGTGATTGAGTTTCACTTCCCTTTGCATTCTGCTGTGCCTGAGACAGAGACCGCTGGATACGAGGCGATCCATGTCTTCCATTTGCACCAGGTAGGGAATGTCTCTTTTTCATGAAGGTGTCCTTGTCTTGCACATCTGGACTTGATCTTGGAGAGCTATTTGCAATAGCTTTGGCTCTTGCTGATTCAGTTGCTTGCATGTAACTTGGGAGAGAGTTGCTGCTACTACTGTCTCTTGGTTCCTGATCCACATGATCAAGTTTTGCTGAACCTAAGGAGTTTCTTCTCTTTCCGATTTTATGTTCTTTAGGTATCTGCTCCAAGCTACTTCTTGCACCAGAACCTTGATTAGGATTTGAAGGAGACCTTTTATCAGAAGACCTACTTTTCCGACTGGATTCACTTGTTTCACCTCTGATTTTCTTGGGATTCAACACTAGGCTAGAAGGAGTTGCTTGAGATTCAGGGACAGTTACATGGCTTCTTGGAGATGCTTCAGGTGATGACTTGGACACTGGATGGCTTGATTGGGATCCCAGCTCCAGCTGCACATTGCTTGGATCTATATCTGGCTTCTTCTCTACCTGTGGTGAATCTACAGAAACCACAGAATTAACACTTCGATCATTAACAGAGTTAACACTGTCATATCTCTCCAACTGATCTGGATTGGCATATGATAGATCAGTTCCTGGGATGCTAGGCTTGTCATTTGTTTCCACTCCAAGGTTCTCATTGCTGTTAGGAAAGGCAGTCCCGTTTGAAATTTTCTGTCCTTGTTCAGATTCAACTGGTTCAACCTCAGACCTAGCTGGTGAATCAAGAGTTGAAGATATGGAAAGTTCAGTTCCACATTCAGATCCACCAATTTGAACCATCGAAGCATGGGGAACAGAATTCTCAGCCAAGCCAACCTCCCTAGACCCCAATGGTTGATCTGCCATGGAAGCAGTCTTGTCGGCATTGGATTCGACTCCCGGGTCTTGATATGATGAACCAGTCAATTTTGTAGAATTGGCAGCTGAACTCAATTCTTCAAATTTTGATTGGGCGGCAATAAAAGCGGGATTACTTGCCTTCCTCGAACCAAATGAAAATCTCTTCGTATCAGTTTCAGGTTGCTCAGGGTAGAACTTTTTTGCATGGAGTACAACTTGTTCAATTTCCGTTTCCCCCTTATCTGGAACAGATTTGAGTTCCACCTTCGGCATCAGATCTGATTCTTTCATCTGAACGCCAAAAAATTCTGTGATACTGCATTTTGAATTTGATTCATCAATGTTCCGAGTCTGAGGTGACTCCAATTTATGACTTGGCGATGGTGAGGTTGATCTGCATGCTTGGTGATCTAGGTTGTCAGCATCATTAGTAACCAGCTCATTTTCCAGTGCCTTGGATGATGCTCCTACATCATTCTTGAAGTTATTAGACTCAGAATCCCATTCAGATCTAGTTACAGTTTCCTCTTTGCAGTCAGAATGCGTAAGGTTTTCCTTCTCATACTTCTCTATAGAAACTCCTGATTCCTGTGGCTCTTCATTGCTAATTGATGAATGTGACGTCCACCTTTCCAACCATTTCCAGGCTGAATCAGACTTTGAAGGATCACACTTGATTTTGGTAGGTTTGGTCCTTGGTGTTGATTCCAGAAGCTTATATTAAAACCAGGATTCAAGTCAAGGTTTGGAAAAATGACATACCAATTCTATGTTTATGAAATACAGTGCAAGTTCAGACCACATATAATATATATTGCATTCCATTTACCTGCTGAGTAAATCTATTGCTGAGTAGCTTCTCAATAGAAACGTAAGCATACGTGATATGTGGTTTGGCTTCCTTTTTACTCTTCTGGAAACAAAGAAAATGATCAACATCAAGAAAGCAGTTGAGTCCCACTAAAAAAAAAAAAAGCCAAGGAAAGTGAGAATAATGACACACTGTCATAGTTTGGCCCTTCTCTCATGATATCAACAGTAATCAAAATCCAAATTCCTAAGCAATATGAATATGTTCACTTTTTGCAGGAAAGGGAGAATGAGGATGAACTTCAAGAGAAAAACCTTAGTGCCTCGAAATTCCAAAATTTAAATACCCCTCTAAAAAACCTAACGGCAGATAAAAATTAGAACCACTAAACCCATGACTCGAAATCCTTCTGGGTTTTTCTAGAACACTACACATCAACTTAAGCACTGCTAGAAATAGCAAGGGTACTTTGACTACCATGTTTAAAATATCGAACAGAAACAATATATCCTAATTAAAATAAGAGCTCTCCAAATCCATGTAAAATTAACCAATGATATGGCAAATCTTTAAGCATGGACAGGAAGAAAGATTAAAACTCCATGTTACAATAGGCAAATACAAAACCCTACAATCACAGAGGAGACTGGGGAGAGGGGAAGTATATAGGAAATTTACTAGCTAATTGAATGGAATGTCATTACCAAGAGTGTTGGATCATGATTATCAACTCCACAGTTCTCACTCTGCTTCTCTGAAGCATCAGACCCTTCTACTAGTGAGCGAGCACGATGGGCTCGAACCATAGCTTGCATTTTGACTATGGCTTGAACGCACCGAAGAGTTCCCACAGCATGCCTTCGAACTATATGCCCTCGTACAGCAGCTTGCAACTTGATTATATTATTATGCTTCAACAGCGCTCTTTCAGCCTAGTAAGGTATAATGAGAATAATCTATACAAACACCGGCTGATGTAATTCAGAACATTCGAAAAATAATAGGGTAAAAACGCATACCAGAAATCTCCTAATGGCAGTCTGGATTACAATAACAATGGACTCATCTGGGAAAGCATCGGCCCCAGTGTCATCCTCTCTCGTAGCTATGATTTCCAATAATTTTGGGCTCACTTGAGTAGACACCTCAGTTTTCTCATCTGTCCATTTAACAGTGGAGGTCCTTTCAGGAATAGTTGAGTTAGGTTCCACTTGGAAGTTGACAGTGGTAGGTTCTGGGCTCTCCTTATTCGCAGAAGAAGCTACTTCAGAGATGGCGGTGTTGCTTAACACTCGATGTCTGGCAGATCTCTTCCGAAAACTCCACCCACGTCTATCACTTAAGCCCTTGCTCTGCAAATACAATTGAATGGCATTAATGAATCTGAACAATTTCTTCCAAAATTCTAATGCTTACTATAAATTGACAGCTTTGCATTTTTCTGTCAAAGCTTTCAAAAATTATACTTGCTTGATCAGATCCAGATATAGAAGTTAATAACAGCAAAAATGCATAAATGGATTGAGAATTAGATCACTGAGAAGCATCATTAGATTTTGTACCTTCGAAGAAGAAAGCTTTAGTGATGTTCTACACAAGAAATAAAGAATTGGGCACGTAGTGCATAAACATTAACTGCACAGTAACTACATTGCATAAAAAATAAGTAATTACTGCAAACAAAATGGAGAATAAAATGATAACTAACCAGAACAATTTAAAACTTCATCACCCTAAAACTGCACAACTACATGATACATTCACTTGAAGATGCGGTGTGAAAATATGGTCTTAGTCTGATGGATGGTACAGGGCATGACAACATGCAGATACTGGCAAGCAAGGAGAAAAACAGCACTAATTGGCCACAGGCGAAACACCAGCAAGTGTCGTATTAGGTGTGCTGCGTATTCAAAGTTAATGCACAAGTATGACACACCAACTACAGAATATTAATGTTACCGTTGTTGACATCAGCACTTAAATATCAAGTTTTTAACGACTGTACTTGAGCAGTTTAAACCGTTCACTTGGATGATAATATCATCATACATAAAAAGTTTCAAGAATATAAAGTTGTTGCATAATTCATTCATGCATACAGTTCATGCTCTTAATATTAAAATTATATAAGGTGCTCTAGTAATTCATAAAACTTTCATAATCAATTTAAGTCCAGTATTCAATAGTGGTCCTCTATTTGGTAAACCTATGTATGTTCCAAATTTCATATAAATATCTACTATCTTAACAACTTTCTAGTTTCCATAATTGGGGAATTTTACACAGTCAAAAGCAAGTACAGGAAAGAAAAATTAATCAAAACCTTGAGCATTTTTGCACTCATATCTCAAGTGATTTAGGTAGTTTTTACCTTTTTCCCTAAATAAAAATTGTGGTATGATTCAACAGTTGCTCTCATTTCACATAATTGTCGTGTTTTACCAACGCTTCAGTTCCCGTACACCATTTTTTTCTTCTTTAGCTTCAATAAGATTATTTGTGATAATATATTTGCTTGATGAAATAGACTTCTCTGAATTTAATTCTAACCATATAAAGTATATTGTAAATATGAACAATTGGTATAACAACCTTCTCGTTTAACCTTTATATTCACAACTGTCCAATCTACCCACTTTGAAGATTTGGAATCACCATGCAACCAAAATAAACACTTCTTAGAGAGACTTCCACGAGTGGCCATATCCAATACCCAGTTAATAATCTTTTCCCAACAGCAGTAATAGAAACGACGATCAATAAAGGACCATGAAACTACTTAGACGTATACTAAATATGGAAGCATGTAAACCTAAAACAGGAAACACAATAATGGTTAAACTATTCAGAGTTGCAGCTGGGTTCCACACAGAAAGGAAAAATCCAAAATTAAAACAATAAGTTACAGAACAAATCGGGATTCAAGGAGAAAGCACCAGAATCTTTTAAGGCATAGATTCAGCAGGCTGATTTTCTTTTTCCAATGTAGAAATAGTGCTTTGCAAGGTTAGTGTACCAGAAATGACAGTGAATATTAACTTGTAACCGCAGAAAAATCACTTTGCCTTTCTTCTACCCTCATCCGCATTCCAACTGACAAGGTCAACTACATTGTCTTGCACAATGTCATTCACACTTATGAATCACCATCACAGCACTGAAGAAAGAAACCAGTGAAACCCGCAGAGTAGATTCCGAATATAGAGATGTGAGAAATAGAGTAAAACAAGCTAATAACCCCGAACAATATTTAAATCAAGTTAAATCAATTCAAACCAAAGCTAAAAACATATGCATTAAACGAGCTCAAAACTCTACATGGCATGAAAAAATAAAAAAGCAGCGAAGAACGGCATGAATTCAAATCTCAAACGTAGAATTGCAAACACAAAGTTTAAATTTGAAAAACAAAAGACCAAAACAAAATGAATAAAAAAATACGTATAGATGTATACTTGAGGATTTTGGAGATCGTCATGGTCGATGGAATCACTACCACAGGTGACGATCTTGAAGCATGATGTAGTCGATTTTCCCATTCTTCTTCGCGCTCTCTCTCTCTCTCTCTCTAAAAGAGCGTGTATTTTCTTTTCGACCAGCCACCAGTAGTAGTACGAGGCCTTTTTGAACTATGCCGGAAATTGTAGCAGATAAAAAGGGGCAGTTTTGGAAATCGGAACTCAATACCTGCCTTAAATATAATTCACGTTTGCTTTTCGATTCCGCTAATACAGCAGTAGAACTGAAGGACAGGTCCGGTTCCTGTTTTCAAGTTCTATACAATTATATCCTTTAATGGATAGTATAAAACGCGAGAAGATCGTCCTCTTCTCTTTATCTGATATTTGCTTAATCTCGTGATTACCAATAAAGTATTTGCTCTTGGAAAAGAAAAGGGTATCTGCATTATCCATTATTTTTATATATTCAACTATAAAATAAATTAATTATTCTTATCTAATTATTGTTCTGTACTTAAATAAAATTTCATGAGTCATGAATTATCTTTTTATAAAGTGGGTTCTCATAATTGTTACGAAATTATTATCTTACTAAGAAGTTGGTTAGAGCAATCGAACCATGATTACTTTTCTTAAAACCAAATTGTTAGAAAGTGACAAGTTCATGAACCTAGTCAAATGTTGAATATTACGAGATAAATTTGGATAATATAATATTTAGCCCCATGTTAAAATTTTCATTTTCATTTTCATTTTTCTCCTCATTTTCAACCACACATTTTTTAATAAAATAATATTTTACATCACATCAATAACTTTTTCTTCTTTTTCAACCACACATTCTCAATCAATTTACAATTCCAAAATACATTCTTCCAAAACAATGTGGCTCAAACACAGTGTTATATGCATTTAAGGCCCGTTTGGTACGAATTCTCCA
>CAIGRH010208792.1:0-11255 GCA_903798295.1 Fraxinus nigra | reverse complement strand
ATTCGATAACTATGCTGAAAGTTATGCCCGTTTTCATCCACGCTATTCGTTTTCTTTCCAAACCTTAATCCAACTCGTTTTGACTCTCGAGCCCTTCACGAAACTTGAACCTTGACTTGTCAACTTCTTCAATTTAGACTCCAAAACTTGACCAAGTGATTACCTATCCTAGATCATATCACTTTCTCCTTCTTCAAAAGGGACATCTCTTTCTTTGTGCCTTTTTTCTGCAAATAAGATTATAAGTTATATTAGCAACAACCAATAAAAATTATAATCAAGATTCCAATAAAAACATAATTCAGACACATCAACTACTCGTCCCATCTATCTCAATTCAATATATAAGAAAAAAAAATATAGAAGAGTTCCAAGAAACAAAATCTCATGATTTTAAGTAATAATACTTTTGAGTGAAACTTGAACTTTTCATGATTTTAAGATACTGAATATATTGATGATAAAATATGTGAAAGAGAGAATTTTGAGAATATAAAATTTGGAACTTATTAAAATAAAAAATAAAAACAGTATTTTTTTTAGTTTTCGATTTTTCTAAATTTTCCAAAACATTTTCTTTTAATGTTTGATCGTGGTCAACCATAATTTTTTTTTTTCTTTTACAATGGTGTTAGAATTACAGTCCTAAAAATAATAAAGAAATTAAAACAAAAAGTTCTTTAGCTAAATAATAATTAAACGTGCCCAATTACTTAATGCAACTGTATTATCTATATGTAACGCAATAACTAAAATTAAAGAGTCAAAGTGTTAGAAAGATAGGTTACTTTGGACAAGCATTACTCATGGTGGCTCAAATTGGATTGCACTAATAAAGCAATCAACTCTATATTCTGCATTGCCAACCCCCTTCTCAATTCCCCAAACTTAGAAAGTTTTTTCTTCATCATTGAGGTTTCCAATGATTCCACGTATTCCCTGTATTTGTGAACACTTAATATAAACATTTACCTCTTCCTCTTTAACGTTTTGTCTTTTCTCATTATGGGTTGGCTTTTTGACGTAACATAAATTTGAAATTTTGTCTCTCAAGATCAGTGCTACATCTCAGTATTTTTCTGTGTCTAAAACAAAGAAGTCCGCTGGAAATGTAAACTCGACCACTTTAATGAGCACGTTCTCTCCACTCTTCGAGGGTGTTGGATTGATCAATCTGCCAAATTAACCTCTAACTCTTCTAACCTAATTTCCTGTAGACAAAAGGAGGCATTAAATTTATACTTGCTCCTGAATCACATAAAGCATTAAAAACATGATTATTTCCTATTGCTCGTTGGGTCATTTAGTTTAGGAGGCAGTTTGTGTTGCAAGATAGCACTGCATTCCTAATTTAGCACGATGGTATCAAATTCATTGATCTTTCTTTTCTTTCGATAACATCTCCTTTAAGAACTTTGCATAGATTGGTACTTGGAATATAGCCTCAGGTAACATGATATTGACATGACATTTTTGATGATATCCAAGAATTTTGTAAAATGTTCTTCGAGCTTCTTCTTTTGTGCTTTCACAATTGGATCCTCAATTATTTCATTCTCTAAAACACTTTACCATTACCTGTTCTTTGGGATTTTTCTCAATATTGTTTGGCTGGGTACCTAGTCCTCTGCTTGATATAGCGAGTGTCATCTATCCCATCTAAGTTTCTAGGCTCATGACTGCAGTACTCTAATTTTGAAGGGTCTCAATCCTTTTCATGAATTGATTGTTTGCCTCCATGTAGTGCTCTGTCTTTTCCATAAATTTGGTAAATATCTCTTCCAAAGGAATTCCCTCTCGAATTGTTGATACTAGTGACCCTGCGGTGTAGTAGGATTTTTATTATTCCAAGAAACTTTTGGATGCTTCCTCCATCCAAGTTTGTAGGTATCAGAATGTGGATCATTTTGTTGGCGTTGACCCCATTTTTACATATTCCAAGTGTTCAATATCTCATGGAAGAATTGGACAATTTGCTATAATATGATCTGCCCCGTATTCTTCACAACTTGGCCAATTGGCCTATACTATATTGGCTGACTGTGATATGCTTTCATCCTTATGAAGCAAAGAATCAATTTTTATAAACAATGATGTATAGGTGTCCACCTCATATACTCTTGATGCCTTCTTATGAACAACCCGTTCAAAAGCTCGTATGGCAGTGGTAGTAGCCACTCTTTCAAATAACTCCAAGGTTTCATCGACTATCTTTTTATTGGATGATGAGTCCACCATGCTCTTGTAAGATGGAAATAGACATGCATAAAAGTATTGGACCTAGAGCCCCTTACTAATGCCTTATTAAGGACACTTCCAAAGTATGTTCTTAAATATGTTCCAAGTCTTATAAAAAGAATTCGGTTTCTACCTGCCAAAATATGGATATATCATGCTTCGGTTTCACTATCTTTGGCGAGAAGAATTTGGTGCAGAATGTTTGAGCCAGTTATCCCAAATGGTGATACTAGCAATAGGTTGTGAGTCCAATCATTCAAGAGCTCGATTACATAGAGTATGTGATAACGATCTCAATCTGATAGCATTATATGTAACCCCTTGATATTTGAAATGTTGACACATCTCCAAAAATAAAAGACGTGTGTGTGGATTCTTATCAGCCTTGCCGTAGAATTGACGTCTATTCTGAAATAAATGGATGACATCGATCTTCAATTGAAAGTTCGGCTATCCAAATGGAGGATAAACGATGTTAGATTGACTTTGAATAATTTGTAAAGTCACAAAGTCCCCCATTTGCATTTTCCCTTCATCGAATAGTGTCTCTTCATTCACTTGAATAATCGGATTATTCTAACATTGGCCATCTCTTGTTGTTGTGCTTCTCTTTACCTACGGTGAAAAGTGCGGTCAATTTTCAGATCAGCTCGTATCAATTCACAATCTCTCGAATTTTATATAAAATACATGAAAGGAAGAAAATAGAAGTACTGAAATAAATTGGAAGAAAAATAAAATAAAAGCAAAAAGTTCAAATTAGTGCCAAAATAAATGAAATTAAACTCAAATACAATCATCGGCAACATCGCCAAAAACTTGTTGCTAAATCTTTTCAATTTAAAATATCTCAAATGCACGGTTTGTTAAAAATAGTAAAATGAATTTTGAGTCCAAGTATCGTACCCACAGAAATTGTACTAGTTTAAATTCGAATAAAATTAACCTTAATCGAAACTATGAAAATTGGTGATTTTTCTATAACTAAATTATCACTAACTAATATGCATATGAATGCAAGACCTAACTTAACTAAAATCAATTTTAGGTTACGATTAAAGCAAGTTAGAAGAAAATATGATCATAAAAAGATTTGAAAACATGATTCAATTATTAAGATCAATATTTCTAAATTGGTTAAAAATCTTTCTCGAGTAAAATTAAACATATTCTCACATGTGATCCAACTATATTTCTTTGACAGATGGGAACATACAAGAATGTTTTAAGGATTTGTGAATACTTAAAGATTACATAGAGTATAGCGGTATATTTCTATTCCCTATTAGACTTTACGACAATTGACACTATGTTTTAACTTATTTTCAATGTTTTGAAGGTAAAACAAGCCACGAGACTCATATAACTAACGCACATATAATTGTAGAGAAAAATAAATTCATGTCAATCATTCAATAATCAAAAACGTGTTTTTAATGTCAAAAAGAAATTGACGAATACTTAGTCACTCATAATATATAAGCTAAATAAATAAAGTTTAAGTAATATCGCCAAGAAATTGATGGTAATTCCTGCACAATTGTTGATGAATTATCATACAAAAATCTGGAAATAATTCTTTTGCTACTGCCGCCGTATGCGTAATTCTCTGTCTATCGTCCTCTCTTTCCTGTGTGCGCGCCTCCCCTTTAATTAAATAAACCGCCCAACTTTTTGTGCAATTAGGATTCCCATTGCAATTGGATTTTCATCCCCTTTTTTTTCTATTTGTTTGAGGCCCAATTTGATTGTTATTCAACTCTTTCCAGCCACCAACTTTTGTTTTCAAGAAAGTCTAATTTATTAAGAATTTGATTGCAATTTACTTTCCATGTTTCAAGGCCCATCTAATGTGGTGCTTGTCCTCAAGGCGTCCAATCTTTTAAAAGTTAGTCTTATGCTTTCATCCAATGACCAAATCATTCTTCTTCAAATGTTTAGAAACAAGTCAAAAATTGAAACAAAATGAAATATACATAAATTAAGTAGAAATCAACACTTTGACAATGTGAAAATTTAGTAATATGGTCTAGATAAGTGCATTTTGCACTTATCATACACATTATATTTTCAAAAATAACCTTTGACTCTTGTCTTGCTTTATTAAATAGAGTAATGCTATTCATTCATAGTGGGGTTACAAACACGGTCTAGTGGCTCTAAGTGATAGATTAAATGAAATGTGAAATTAAATGACTTATTTAATTTCACATATCATTTAATACCACATTAACGCCACATAAACTGTGTTTATAACCCCATTTTGAACGTTGAAATTTGAAGAGCCAAAATTAATTATACTCTTTATAGAATTTTAGTTCGGTATTAATTTTCGTAGTTCCACTTTTTAAAGGATAAAAATTATCCTTTTGAATCTGAGTGTGCGATTATATGAATTTATATTCTTTCGAGTGATCTACTAACTTATATGTGGAGTCAAGAATTCTAACAAAGAAGTTGCAAGGTTATTCAAATTCATTTAGTTACTAAAAGAAATTTCGTTAAAAAAAAGTTAAATGGTTGTTCTCTTCGTATTTCGATTTTTCGTTTTAAGTTTTGAATTCATTTTGGTTTTTTGTGTTTTGAGTGTCCATTTTGAGATTGTTGAAAAAATTTAAGGGGTTGTTCTCTTCGTATTTCAATTTTTCGTTTTAAGTTTTGAATTCATTTTGGGTTTTGTATTTTGAATGTCCATTTTGAGATTGTTGAAAATGTGGTCTTTTTCTCATTTTGAAAAATTATTTTCAAAAATAAAAAATTGGAAAACTTGTCTTCCCTTCATCTCTCTCGTCTTCCCTTCCTCTTCGTCGTCTCCCTAGCAAGGTTGTTGGCATCGAAGACCACAGCGGAGTTGTCGCGACGAGCAGCGAGTGGCGCTCCCTACGATCGTCGGCTTCTTCGTCTTTTTTTTTATGCGGTGTTTGGTTTGCGTGTGGTTGGATGCGGCATCGCCGTCTTCTTCTACTGTTATGGCTATAGTGGTGGCGACATTCTTCTACTGTTGTGGCTGTGGCGGTAGCGGTGGTTTTGGGTCACAACACCGACAGCGATGGTGGTGGTCTTTATAGGTGGTGTAACTGAAAATAGTCAAAATGCGTTTCGAAAATTTTGGCTTGGTTTTAATTGAAAACACCAAAAACAACATTTTGGACGTTTTGGTTTTGTTTGTAAATTTTAAACTTGTTTTTGAAAATTCACCTTTGAAAATGGTAAGTAAACGTGTTTTCACTATTTTTAAAATCGAAAACAAAAAAAGGGATAAAAACGACAAAGAGAACAACCCCTAAAATTCTCAGATTTGTTTTCCCTGAAGTTTCAAACATAATGTCCATGCAAATTTAATTTGATGTACATAAAAAAAACTTTAAGAAAACACTCAAATTGAATAAAGATAAAATAGATATATGTGTGTAAGGACTTGAGCTACTCTTTGTAATAGTGTTGAACTTTTAAGATGAAATTTTAATTCTCAATATGGTATTAGAGCACATTTAGCTCAAAAGAGCACATCGATTTTATTTTTAACTTATACAAGCAATTGGATTCAAGATTGGTATAATCCTTAATGAGCCATCATCTTGTTATAAGACTTTTGCCCTAGATCCAATTGATTTTAGGACGTAAATGCTTTTAATATTATTGAAGTATATTATTTATAGAAGATCTATTATTTAATTAAATTATTGTGATAAATTAAATTGTTAAAGTCCATATATATAAGTATTGATAACTTTTAAATTACAAAGAGTTATGATTGTGAGATATAAATTACATATGACTGAATTTTATATCATTCATGATCGCAAACAATAACGAGATATGTATATCGTTATTGCAGATAGACCAGCACGTGTAGAACTTCTCATGTATAAAGTAAGTAGTTAATCTCACAAACTAAAACATAGTAACATTTAAGGGGACGTGTGGATGTTTTGTTAAGAGAACAAAACAGTGGAGACTTGTCACAAAGATTTCACATGGATAACTATGTTGTGTCAATGGTTCATCTCAAACGTTCAATAATGAAATTGATCGTTTGACTTGAGATTGTTATAGTACCTTATATGAGGGTTGTCAAGTTTTTTGTGATGTTGGGTATTACTCTTCCATGAGTCGCTAATATGACATCATTCGAGTATAATAAGAATGATATGAACGTTGGGAATAATCAATAAATGATTTGTCACTCTTATATAGTAAAAGGTTATGACATTCATTTCATCTAGTTAAATTGATATTGAAATTCATGGTCAATGTAAGTTCATAAGTTGAAAACGTTTTGACAATTATTGGGTGGATGACAGATATGATCAATTAATCGAGATTGACATATCTCCATATCTAGTAATTGATCAGGGTTATATTGACGAATATATTATAATGTTTCTACAAATGAAAAATTATGGTTTTGTCATACCACGTAATATTTTTCCTCACATGTATAGCTCTGACATGTCAATTGAGAATGACGAATGTGAATTAATTAATCTAGATGAATTAATGATAAATAAAAAAGAGTTTTCATTTATCTTATTTTGATTAGATTAAGATAATAATTCACGTCTTCTGACAATGTATCAAAAATCTAATGGGTTACACTTAAAATGCTAAAACTAGAAGAATGAATTAATTAGTTGACAAGTGTGAGACATTTTGAAGAGTTTAATTAATTAATTGTAGAATTAAAAATTAATTGATTGACAAGTTAAAGCCTAAATCCGATAAATACATATGTGTGGGATATTTAAAGGAGACAATTAGATATTAATCTTATAATCTCATTGAAATAAAATCTTTGTCTCAAGAAATTCTTCTTCCTAGAGAAGGAGCTCACTCTAGGAGATGGTAGTGGGAGTAATACTTGAGGAGATTCCTGAATCCTCATATTTGGTTAATCAACTAGATGAGCCAAGTTTGATCTCACTAGGGATGGGAAAAAAACCACCAAACCTGATACCCGCGGGTCACTCCCCGAACAAGATGGGGATTACCCACTTAATCAGGTATTCGGGTCGGGCAAGGGGACTTCGCCCCAGGGCGTGTACGGGTAACAAAGGCCCCGCTCCGTTTAATTCTTATTTTTTTAAGAATTCAATACTTTAAATGGAAAGTTTCACGAAATCTCATTAGTTCTAATAGAAGATGACAACTAAGATTATTTAAAAAAATATAACAAACAATAAAAGCTTTAGTTTACTAAATATATTTGAATAATTTAAATTTTAAAAATTAATAATTATATTATTGTCTCACCTAAGTGAATGGAGGCAATAAAATGAATTATCAAAAAAAACTTAATAATAATAATAATAATAATAATAATAAATGGGTAGTAAACGGGACAAAGGCCCCGCCCTGCCCTAAATGGGTAACGATGAGGGTACAAGGTGAAAAATTACCCGATGGGACGGGGGCAGGGGAGGTTACCCTGTCCTTGATCTACCCCATTGCCATCCCTAGATCCCACACAAACTGAAGAAGAAACACTTGATTAGGAAATATAAATTCTTGAGGACACATCAACTTCACGTAAATTTAGTAGGATCATTTGACCTTTTAGAATGTATGAATTCATGATTACTAATACGACATTAGTAATCGAGGATCATGAAACTAGTAATTACACAGAAGCAAATTCAATTGTTGACTCAAATAGATGACAAAATGACATGAAATCCAAGATCAACTCGATTTATGCAAATAAAGTTTGACCTTGTTAACTAGCCGAAAGGATAAAACCCATATGCTGTAAATGGATTTCCAAGAAAAAAGTCGACATGAATGGTAACGTTCATACATACAGAGTAAGGCTAGCTAGTACCTAAATGCAAAGACAATGAGTTGATTCTGATTAAACATTTTCAGTTGTAGTCATGCTTAAGTCCATTCGAATTTTTCTTATAATAACTACATATCGTGATTATGAGATTTATCAAACGGATGTCAAAATAGTATTTCTTAATGAGAATTTAAAAGAAGAAGTGTACATAACATAACTTGAGGTTTTTGAATTAAGAGATGCTAACAAGGTGTCTAGGGATGGCAAAACAAATTGCCGACTCGGATGGCTCGGGCTCAATTACAAAGAGTTGAGGCTTGGGCCAAGCCTAATTTTTTTGGTTCGGGCCTTACTTGGCTCAGCTCGGGCACAAAAAAGCTCGAGTCGAGCTCGAGCCTTTTTATTTAATTTATAGTATGTATAAAGCGTATAAATTTTAAATTTTTTAAGTAAAAAATGTACATTTGACATTAAAAAAAAACCTGAGCCGACTCGGCTCGTTAAGGCTCGGGCCGAGCCTCTTTTTTTGGCCAAGCCGAAGTTTTTTTTTCTGCTCGGGCTCGACTCAACTTGGCTCGTTGACATAGCTAAAGGTGTCCAAACTTGATCGATCCATATACGGATTAAAGCAAACATTTTGATGAGACAATAAAAAGGTTTAATTTTATTAAAAACAAAGACGAATCGTGTGTATACATGAAGACAAGTATGAGTGCTATCTAATCATAACATTATATGTATGTACATATTATTAATGGCCAAAGACATTCTTATGCTTCAATAAGTGAAATTAAAGGCATTGCAGAATTTGTTCATGAAAGATATGAAATAAAAGCTTATATATTCGGAATCAAGATTTATGAAGATAGATTTAGAGGATTGTTTGACTTATCCTAGTCTAAGTATATAGATAAATCTTAAGAAAAGTTAACATGGAAAAATACAAAAGAAGATTATGCACATGTCACATGGGATTTATCTTCCACGAGATTATGTGTTTACTTTCAATAATGGAGCTATTAGTTGTAAAGGTTCCAAATAGGAAATAATCGTTGATTTAATAACAGAAGCATAATACATCGCTACTACATTGCTACTTCAAAAGCAGCAAACATTGTGGTCAGAATTAAGAAGTTTGTTCGAGTAGCTCCTAGCATCGTTGATCATATACTTTGTAATAACAATGGAGTCATCACGCTAACGAATGAACTAATGTCTCATCAACGATTTAAACATGCATTAAGACAATATCATCTTATTGAAGAGATCATACAAATAAATATCATGTAACTAAACGAGTTTTCACAAATGATAATATTGCAGATCCACTTATAAAGCATTTTCAGAGTATAAGCATAATTGTCATGTAGACTCTTATGGCGCTAGATGCATGATGGATTGGATCTAGTACAAATGAGAGTTTGTAAGTGTTATGCTTTATGCTCAATCTATTCTAGGTGCAAACACTTTTACTATATTTGATGCTTTTTATTTATGGCAAATCTATTATTTAATTGAATTATTTTTTTTAATAAATTAAATTGATAAAGTCCGTAAATTTAAGTTTGAATAACTTGTTTTGTGATTGTGAAATGCAAGTTATATATGACTAAATCTTAAATAACCAGTGGTTGTGAAATGCAAGTTTTGTGATTGTGAAATGCAAGTTAAGAACAAGATATGCATATCGTTATTGCGAACACAGGAATGTTTTTTAAGAGAACAAAACATTGGAGACCCATTACACAAATTCCACATGAATAACTATCTCAACATCAGTAGTTAATGTCTAACGTTCGGTAGTGGAATTGATCTTTTTAACTTGAGGTCGTCATAGAACTTATACGAGGGCCATCATGATTTGGTAATGGTGGATGTTGTTCTACCATGAATCGATATTACGACATCGTTCGAGTATGATAAGAATCATAAGAAGGTTGTTAATGATCAATAGATTATTCACCACTCATATGTAGTAAGAGATTATGGCTTACATTTTATCCTCTTAAGTTGGTATCGAAATCCTTAGCTAATGTGAGTTCACGAGTTGAAAATAGTTTCAATTATTATTGACTTAGAAGTTGGACAAAAGACGTGATAGATTATTGCCAAACGTGAATATCCCCAAAGCCACTAGTAGAACACCTAGTAGAAAGAACTCATCTTGAATGAAATAAATATTGTAGCTTCGATCTTTTTCAATTGAATCATCACACATATTATATACAACATGTTCAGATGTTTCTCCATCAAAGCCAGAAAGCAATCAATCTATTCATTTCTCATAATAGATGAGTTATATTGACGAAAGGATTAGAGTTTCACGATAAACGAACAAATTTGATTTTTCACACGATATGACATTTCCATCACATGTATTGTTCTGACACATTACTGATGCCAATCAAGAAGGACTAATGTGAATTAATTAATTTAAGTGAATTAGTGATAAATTAAAAAGAGAGCTTTAATTTATCTTATTTTGATTATATCAAAATGATAATTTACGTTGTTCGACATCGTGATCAAGAGCCTAATGAGTTACACACAAAAAGAAAAATCTAGAAGAACGAAATTAATAATTATTTAATTAATAAGTATAGGATATTTGTAGAATTAGTTATTTGGGTAGTTTATTTTTGGGCAAAGATTAATAAATTAGATAACCTAATGGAAGACTAATGTTTAGTGGATGGATAACACCCACCTAAAACATTTGTAAATAAATAATTTCATTAGAATACAATTTGATACATTTTTAATCTTGCTAGTACAAGAAAAAAAGACCCTAATATTTCGTTCTTGTTCTCCAATATGGATTATTATTACAGTTTGAATAATTGAATAGCTTAAAGTATGGAAAGATCATGACAGATTAAGACTCACAAAAGATATAAGAGATCGTGATTCTTCGTATTCAATATTCTTAAAATAGTTTGAAAAACTTGTAAAAGGTAAAATTCTAATCACGATTTCTATTTAGCCACTGTTTGGTACACATTAAAATTTTTATTGTCAATCTTCTACTTATTTTCAACCACACATTCTTCAATAAAATAATATTTTTCATCACATCATTAACTTTTCTTTCTTTTTCAACCATACATTTTCCATCAATTTACTATTTTAGAATATATTCTTCCAAAATAATGTGACTCAAACACACCCTTAAAATGGAAGACGATACTTGTTGCGTTTTTTATATCGCAGGTGTACGATATCAAACAAGTAATATAGT
>CAIGRH010208733.1:0-12243 GCA_903798295.1 Fraxinus nigra | reverse complement strand
TTTAATTCTTGGGAATGCATATGTTATTTATTTATGTTTAAAATAATATATGCAATTTTAGAAATGTATTAAATTTTGAATTGTGCTCATTTTTAGTTTGCATGTATTATTTACATTTTAAATTATTACATGTAGTTTTAGAAAAATTAAATTTTATGCAATTGTAATGTGACGTAGCAGAAGATTATAGAAAAAAATGAAAAACCTCACAAAAATGAAAAAAACTCACGAGCAATTTTATTCAATTCAATGAAGTGCGGTCTCAAATGGCTTACAGTGCTTTAAATGGTAAAACTCTAGCAAAATTCGAAAAATAAATAATAAAAATAAAAAAACGATATTTTTCCATAAATGGAAAATTCGAGNTGAATTGTGCTCATTTTTAGTTTGCATGTATTATTTACATTTTAAATTATTACATGTAGTTTTAGAAAAATTAAATTTTATGCAATTGTAATGTGACGTAGCAGAAGATTATAGAAAAAAATGAAAAACCTCACAAAAATGAAAAAAACTCACGAGCAATTTTATTCAATTCAATGAAGTGCGGTCTCAAATGGCTTACAGTGCTTTAAATGGTAAAACTCTAGCAAAATTCGAAAAATAAATAATAAAAATAAAAAAACGATATTTTTCCATAAATGGAAAAATTCGAGATAACTACTTAAATTAAAACTCTTAAAATTCAGGATCGTCCTCCAACAAATGGAGTACGAATTTGAATTTTATTGAATGAGATATTATCAAAATAAAAATTATCATAAACGGTAAAAACGCTTAATCGATAGCCTAAACGACGGAATATGCCCAAAATTCGATGTGCACCATGGCCGAAGGCGATAAGTTGTGATTATTGGCATGTTTCCAATCGAATTAAACTAGCAATTCGCCAAAAACGAATAAACTCGAAGTTATCATGAAATCATTATTTTGCCTTGTGATCCCACCTCATCATCAACTCTAACTCCTTATGCACTTTATCATAATGTCTTTGAGAATATTTTGTGCATAATCATAACATGTTAGCTTAAATTATGATATTATTCTCATATTGAGTTAATTGTTTATGCATAAAAGAATAATGTCTACTAATCTATATAGTTTTATTTATTTATGGATTAGCCACAACATCTTTAATTAAATAGAATTATATATTAAGATGGGGATCACATAAGGATTAAGGACATTATATTGTAATTAATTATAATTAATATAATAAAATTTATCCCATGGGAACTTTTATTATATTTACATGATTAATTAGAATAAAATATCATTTCATAATATGCCCACATGAATTATGAATAAGTGCATAATTTGATAGTTTTATTAAAAAGTTGGTTTTTGGATAGAATATCAAATTATTTTCATAATGTAACTAAATATGAATTAAGTACATAATTTGATAATTCTATCCTAAGGGATAATTGAATATGCTTGAATTAAAATTATATACAATTTTAGCATGATTTACATTGGTGTACATGCAATCTAATCAATAAAGCCTCAAATATAACATAAGCATTTTTTAATATTATGCAGCTTCACAACCTGCTAATTTGTCCAATATTCGCTGTGATATTCCTGAATTAAGGGGTGATAACTATAAAGTATGGAATGAGAGAATTTTTCTCCATTTAGGGTAGATGTATATTGATTATGCTATTAGGAAAGACGTGCCACCTAAAATCACTAATACTAGCACTGTAGCAGACGTCGCGCTTTATGTAAAATGGGAGCCATCTAATCACCTCAGCGTGATGTTCATAAAGACTAAAATTTCTACTAGTATACGTGGTTCTGTTGATGAGCATGATAAGGTCTAAGACTTGATAAAATCCATTGATGATCAATTCGTCACTTCAAATAAGGCAATAGCAAGCACTCTTATAATGACGTTCTCATCTTTAAAGCTCGCCAGTGTAAAAGATGTGTGCGAGCACATCATGCAGATGAGAGACATTGTGGCTCAACTTAAGAAACTCGAGGTTGAGATGTCTGAATACTTCATTGTGCATTACATCTTAAATACTCTCCCACAACAGTACAGACCTTTCAAAATCTCGTACAACACACATAAGGATAAATGGTCAATAAATGAATTAATGACTATGTGTGTTCAAGAAGAAGGGAGACTAATAATGGAACAAGGCGACAGTGTAATGTTGACTACAACTCGTGGGAAGGGGAAGGCTCAAGCTAATCCGAAGGGGAAAGGTAAAATACCACCCCAAGCTGATATTATGAAAGAGGCCAAGTGTTACTTCTGTAAAAAGAAGGGACGTGAAGAAAGATTGCGCCAAATTTAAGAAATGGCTTGAGGATAAAGGTAATCCAACCTCATTTGTTTGTTATGAATCTAATATGGTTAATGTAAATGTTAACACCTGGTGGATTGACTCTGGATCTACAATCCATGTTGCAAACTCCTTGCAGGGTATGCAAAACCTAAGAAATCCAGTGGGAAGTGAGGAAAATATCTTATCTGGAAACAAGATTAACTCACATGTGGAGGCTATAGGAACGTGCATTTTAACTTTAAGTAGTGGCTTTGTCATGAAATTAGATAGGACCTTTATATTCCAAGTTTTTCATGAAACTTGATTTCTATTTCCAGATTTGTACCCTTGGGATATTCATTAACTTCTCAAACACGTCATTCAGTTTATTATATAATTCTAATTGTGTTGGGAGTTGTACTTTGTCTGATGATCTTTATCATATTAATTTACAAAATAATATCACTTATAGTTCAATGTATGTTCATACCTGCACTAAACGGTGTAATATTAATGAAACTTCTCTATGTTGTGGCATCAAAGATTGGGACATATCTCTATAGATAGAATCAAAAGATTAGTGAATGATGGGGGTACTCGACACTCTAGATTTCATTGATTTTGATACATGTGTGGACTGAATTAAAGGAAAGTAGACCAAAAAGTCCAAGAAAGGATTAGATTCCTTTAAAACCTTTAAAGCTGAAGTGGAGAAACTAAATGAGAAGCAAATTAAGATTGTAAGATCAGATAGATGTGAAGAATATTACGGTAGATGCACAGAGGATAGACAAGCACTTGGTTTGTTCGCTAAGTTTCTTCAAGATCATGGGATAGTTGCCCAATATACCATGCCTGGTTCACCAGACCAGAATGGCGCAGCAAAAAGAAGAAATAGAACATTATTAACATGGTGCGGAACATGCTTAGTAGCTCCAATCTTCCTAAATCCTTGTGGACTGAAGCACTTAAGACGGCTGTGTATATATTAAATCGAGTTCCAACTAAGGCTATCCCAAAGACCCCATTTGAATCATTGAAAGGTTGGAAATCAAGTTTGCGACATATGCACATTTAGGGATGCTCATCTGAAGTGAGGATCTATAATCCACAAGAGAAAAGGCTAGACCTAAGAGCCATTTGTGGGTATTTCATTGGATATGCCGAAAGGTCTACGAGATACAGATTTTACTGTCTATCTCACAGCACTAGGATTGTGGAATCAAGAAATGCTAAGTTTCTTGAGAATGACTTAGTGGGAGCGGTCAAACCAGGAACAAAGTTTCTGAGCATGATCATTTGGAATCTTAACCTTCCACCTCGAGTGACAAATTAGTTATAGTTCACAACACCCCTCAAGTACAACATGTGATGAATGACCAATCATTGAAATTCCACAAGCTGCTGACAATGTTCAAGTAGATCGGGTAATTCAGAAATTTTCAGAATCTCCTGAACAAACAGTTGAACCACAAGCTTCTCAAAAAGATGTTGTTACAACATTAAAAAGATCTACTAGAACCAAAAGGCCAGCAGTTCCTAGTGATTATAAAGTGTACCTACAAGAACCTAACTACAATATTGGAGCCAAGAATGATCCCAAATCGTTTTCACAGGCCATGAGTTGTAAAGAGTCAAAATTATGGTACATGCCATGAAGGAAGAGATAAATTCCATAAAGAGTAAAAGAGTCTGGGATCTTGTTGAGTTGCCTAGTGGTGCCAAAGATATTAGTTGTAAATGAGTCTTTAAGATTAAGAAAGACTTGCCAGGTAACATTGAGAGATACAAGGTAAGACTTGTGGCTATGGGATTCACTCAAAATGAGGGAATCGATTATACGGAGACCTTCTCTCCGATATCTAAGAAAGATTCTCATATTATTTTGGCATTAGTAGCCCATTTTGACCTTGAATTACAACAAATAGATGTGAAAACAGCATTTCTCAATGGAGATTTAGAGGATGAAGTTTATATGAAACAACCTAAAGGATTTCCATTTGACGATGGTGAGCATTTGGTATGTAAGTTTTATAAGTCTATATACGGTTAAAAACAAGCATCCCGTCAATGGTATTTAAAATTCCACGGAGTAATTTCTTCATTTGAATTTGTTGAAAATCACATGAATCGATGTATACACTAGAAGGTTAGTGGGAATAAGATTTATTTTCTTGTTTAATACTTAAATGACATTTTACTTGCAACCAATGATAAGGGCTTGTTGCATGAGGTGAAACAATTCCTCTTTAAACATCTCGATATGAAGGATATGGGTAAGGCATTTTAAGTCATTGGCATTAAGATTCATAGAGACAGATTACGAGGAATTTCGGGTTTGTCTCAGGAAACCTATATCAACAAAGTTTTAGAGAGATTTCGGATAAAAGAATGTTCACCAAGTGTAGCTCCCATTGTGAAGGGTGATATGTTCAATTTGAACCAATGTCCGAAAAATGATTTGGAAAGGGAACAAATGAAAAACATTACATATGCTTTTGCTGTCAGAAGCCTGATATATGCTCAAGCCTGCACAAGGCCTGACATTACATTTGTTATAGGAATGTTAGAACGATATCAAAGTAATCCAGGTATGGACTGCTGGAAAGCAGTACAGAAAGTAATGAGGTACCTTCAAGGTACCAAAAGTTACATGCTTATGTATAAACGAACGTATAATCTGGAAGTAACTGGATACTGAGATTCAGATTTTGCCGGTAGTGTTGATTCACGGAAATCAACATTAGGGTATATTTTTATGATGACTGGTGGAGTTGTATCATGGAGGAGTGTCAAGCAAACCTTAACTGCTACTTCCACTATGGAAGCTTAGTTTGTCTCTTGTTTTGAGGCTGCCTCACATGGTGTATGGATTAAGAGTTTCATTTCNACATGCTTATGTATAAACGAACGTATAATCTGGAAGTAACTGGATACTGAGATTCAGATTTTGCCGGTAGTGTTGATTCACGGAAATCAACATTAGGGTATATTTTTATGATGACTGGTGGAGTTGTATCATGGAGGAGTGTCAAGCAAACCTTAACTGCTACTTCCACTATGGAAGCCAAGTTCGTTTTATGTTTTGAGGCTACTTCACATGGTGTATGGATCAAGAGTTTTATATCTGAGTTTAGAGTCATGGATTCCATTTCTAGGCCATTGAGAATTTACTGCGATAATTCAGCTACTGTCTTTATAGCTAAGAACAACAAAAGTGGTAGCAAAGTAAACATATCGACATTAAGTATTTAGTCATAAGGGAACATGTTAAAAAAAGAAAGTGGTCATTGAACACGTAAGCACTGAATTGATGATCGTTGATCCTTTGACTAAAGGCATGCCACCACTAAAATTCAAAGATCATGTAGAGAAAATAGGACTTGATTCCACTATATACTGGTATATACAATTTTGTATGAAAACTCTTATTATTGTAATATTTTCTCATATTCATGTGCACATTAATTTTCTTGAGAAAATATATTTATGTCGGACCAAGAATAAGACATAGGGTCTTTTCATTAAGTATTATTACTATATAAAGAATAATTCTTGAGGAACTAAATACATTGTAATACATGGAAGATACTACTCGTTATCAGAAGGCTCATCGCCATGATCCATGTGTTTGTTTCTTTAGAAAGACAATTGATGGAATTAAGTTAAGACATTAGGTTGAATGTATGGACCAAGTGGGAGAATGTAGACCTTTCCCATTCCCAACGACTTCAACGGTCATATTGATGGTCCAACATTCATAGAGTTTTCAGTTTCAACATTATGAGTTTTAATTCCACCATTGATTGAAAAAAATTGGTAACTTAAGCCATAACTTGATAGGAGTTGTGGCTATATAAATGGATGGGTTTGGTCCCTGAGCTCGACCACTGAAAATACAAGATACACCATCAATTAAGGAGTGTTGAGAGCTTGGAAGCACCATACCCGGTACAAAGGAAAGCTTCTGGACAAACACCAATCGCTGGAGGCATGATCTATGGGCATTCAATTTTCTCGATATGTTTTTCCGCCTTAATATTGGATCGATTTTTAGTCTAACATGGGAGCCCATATAAGTTCGGTTGATCTAAATAATATGACTGGTGGGCTCTTTGCTATACAAATGATAGGAGTCCAAATAAGTTTGTATGATCTAAATAACACGTTCCATGGGAGATTTCTTCTCTATACAAAGGATGAGAGCTCAAATAAGTTTGAATGATCCAAACAATACACTAGAAGAAGCATTAATAAGACTATTAGACACTATATCTCAATTCCTGTCAAGGAATGAGATAAATTTTTTAGAGTCAACAAGCATTTGTCAAAAACTTGGGAAATCAAATATGTTAGTTGCCTAAAGTGTCTCCAAATTGTTACCTGAGGAAACAAAAACTAAATAAGAAGTGTAAAGAGATCGATGAAATAATCATGATGGGGAAAAATAAATCAATGGCTCAATGAAGATGGAATTAGTATGCAATCATCTAAATTCATTGATCTTGTTATTAAAACCAAGGAAGAAGTCGAAATATTCATAATTGAGTTCAAATTGAAAAGTGTAAGCAAGTTATATGATATAGAGAATGGCAAAGTAAGAGTTTGGAGGTTAGTCAAAATTTGGTGCTAGTAGACCTATGCAAACTAAGCAAGACCTCCAATGTCATATTCAAAATATCATGAAACATTTGTGCAAAAATCGGGTTAGGACTATAAACATGTGTTTATTGAAAGGCAATCCAATTTTTATCCATTTTATTTCCTTGTTTTGTAAATTGCATTGCTTGTAGTAAGATAGGTTTGTGTTTAGTACTTAAGCACATTTATTTATTGGTTATCTTATACTTTTAAGTTTTTTATACTTAGGGTACTATTTCTAAGATCACAATCATGCCCAAAAAAATCCCACATCCACGTACAATTTGTAGATGATTAACCTTTGTTCTCATGTGATTGTAATTCGTAAATCCGACACCTATTTACTAAGGAGAGCATGATCATCTTACACGGTGAGTATTGCTAATTTTGATTTTTTAAGTCTATTTTGTGCACACATGAGTACAATTTATATTTTAAGTTTCGGGGTGTAACTTAGTTAGTTTGGTATATTTGTTTGTGTGTGATACGCATAAAAATTCAAAAAAAAAAAAGTAAAATTTGAAAGAAACTCATGTGTGAATTAGATTGCCTTGTTGACTAATGAGGATGATAATTTAGAATTATTTTTATATAATTCATGAATTGTGAATAGGTCATGCAACTTTACTAATTAGATATTTTTCCATATGGAATTTTATTATTTTGAACGCAATAGCCATGATGATTATTGATCGAATAAATTGAGTTAATTTTGAACTTAGATTGATGAACCAAGATCATAATATGTAACTCAATTATTTAAACAATTGAAGGGATTAGTTTGAGGGTGATTGATCCAGTGTTTGGAGCCTATTGAGATACATGTTGGCTCCATACTTGTTGAAAAATTGTGTTGAGTGATTTTGAACAACATGTGGAACTAAGGTAGTAACCATACTCTAGAGTTTTGATTACAATTACTTGTTCCAATAAAAGACATTTCACTAGCCATGATATGTTGGAAAAAAGTTGTCTACATTATAGTGTAGAGCTAGTTTTGAGTAATTATACATATTCATCACAAATATTTAGGAGACGATTTATTGAGAAAGAAGGTTGTATGCAATATAAAATAAAAAACTACCTTCGAAAATTAAAGGAAAGATCAAAAAATAGAAAAAATAACACGAGTGTTGTGAGACATTAACAAAATGACTGTAAACATTGATTTTGTCTAAGTTTTGGATACTTAATTCGAGATTTATATTTCTATTGAGGTTATTAGCCTAGGTAAAATTTGGATGTTGAGATACTCAAATTTATGGAGAATCATCTCATATCGAGATCGTTACTTCAAATGGTAAAATCAACCTTAGAATGAAAAACTAATGAGATAATAAATAAAAGTTTGGACTATACTATATGTATATCAAGGTTGACATAAAATGTTTATATAATATCACATGGTACTCTATCATTTGTCAGTGTAAAACACAAACAATTTTTCATCCAATCTTTTCTCTCCATATCATTTCGGTCACTCATTCGACGGATTTCTTCTATACAAACAACAAAATCCTAAAAGTTTGGGGGTGTGCATCCACGAAATAGAAAGGAAATGTTTACCATTGAGGGTTAGGAAATAACCAACCTAGAAGTTCATGATGATTAGATTGATTATACACATCGATTGAGCATTAAATAAGTAAGAATTAATTTTCGTAACATTACTTATGAGCACTTTGTGAATTATTCACACAATGTCAATATGTTGTGCGAGTATGGCAAATTATTTGATGTATTGATATTTATGTTTGTTTCCTTCTATATTAAGTAAACAGTCTTTGCTTGGACAAACAAAAGTTTGACTTTGAGGGAATTTCATCTAAAAAAGATGGTGGAAATAAAAAAAATTAAGTAGCAAATGTTATTATATGTAGTTACAATGAATCCGTGAAAAGGGGTTGAGATGCAGAACTTCATAACAGATAAAAATTTGGAGAATACAACCTTCTTTATGCATTTATGTACAAGAATACAATTACTATATGTTGGGTTTTGATACCCAATAAATCTCGGATGATGACGTTAAACTGTTTAATTTTATAGACCTCGACCAATATATGAAATTATATCAACACAACAACATTTGGTAGCTCAACCCGAAAACAAATATTTACTCCTTGTATGGTCCTTTTTAATATATATTAGGCCCATTCATTTGTTGGCCCATTTGCCTTTACTTGACCCATTTGAATATTTAATTACCCTAAATCTCTATATGGCATTGGTTAGGGTGAAAACCGTGCGCGCGAGCTTAATAGTGAAAAAGAGGTGGTCATCCTTTTTGTTTTTTTCTCTTCATGGTAGAGAAACGAAATATGTCTTCCTCTCTTCTTGGTTACATACTGCAGCCACCATATTGTGTCCTTTGTGGATATATTAACTTGGGCAATTGGAGTAACACAGTTGTGGGTGTTGAGCTCGTGGTTGTGAGTGTTAATTTAGGTAAGATACTGCAAACTGTGTTCGAATTCTATAAATTGAAGATCAGTTCCATAACAAATGGTATCATAAAGTGGTTAGTTTGGATTTCCAGCCAAAAACAGAACTATAAACTAATATATTCGAGTAGAAATAGAAACGGAAGAAAGTTGTCCAATTTTGTCAAAAATCGAACCTATAAACTCAATTTTCAACATAGTGGTGACACTGGGGCAAATTCGTGACTTGCAGGTGGAGGAGATTCTGGACAACCGGCGCGTGGAGGTGACGGCTACCCCGAGGCACGTGGCGGAGCGTCCAGTGTCATTTGGGGATGTTTTCTTGAGATAGTTTGATCCTTATATTATTTCTAATAATTTGGTGTTATTAGTTTTCTGTTTCAGAAGATAAAAATTGGCCAATTTTACCCTTGGACATTCAGGTGCCAAGTTCGTCGATTGGTTATCGCAGGTACTAAATGCTTTAGGGTGAATAGTGGTGGCCATAGAGCAGTAATTCGCATCTTTCCATATTTATGGACCTTTAGATGTGGTTCGCTCTAGTATATTACCTTATCCCGTTTAAATATCAGTTGTAGCCAGTCATCATGTGAGGTGGCATTAGGATTGGGGTTTCCGTGTGAGGTAATCATTGTTTGTGCTAGAAATTTAGGATTATTTGCTATATTTGAAGTGTTGAAATTGCAAGTTGATTATTGATTCTGTATTTTAATTGCCATTAAGCCATTGTGTGAAACTAAATTGTGTGAGAAATTGAATATTGTTGACATACCTTCTGGTTGCATTGAGTATTCTGTTAGAATACCTGGAATTGACCCGTTTGAACATTTCCTTGATTTGAGATCGTGAATTTCACGAAATCCTGAGAATTTAAAAAGGCATATATTGTGACATTATGATTACTTTATGTGACATAATTGTGCATTTTGGTGGCTCTAATTTAAAAAAAATGATTTCACATTTTGAAATGTGAATTTTCAATGGAAAAATAGATTTTTCAATCTGCCAACAAAAAATGAAAGAAATTTTGATTCGACAAAAAGTTTCAAAAGTCGTAGATATCATTTTTCTCACTAATTTGACAAAAGTACAATAAGAAAAATATGATGAACTATCTTAAATTTCAATTATTTTACACATTTGATATTGTTTTGAGATTAGTTGGAAAACTTGATCTACAAAAGAACTTTGAAAAAAGTTGGGGTACATTTATTTATTTAAATCTACTCCTAATAAGTTGTATTTACTAGAAATATCTTTTAGTTTTAAAATGGATTCTTAAAAGGTTTTTAATGACAATTTGAATATTTATAACAAGTTTATTCAAGACATTGTTAATTTTGATGAAAAGGTGTCTGGAACATATAAGACCATTATTTTGTTGAATTCTATGCCTGCCTCATAGGGAGGTTAAGAATGCAATTAACTATGGTATGGACACTTTAACACCCAAGATTGTTATTGATTTTATTAGAAGTAAATAGATGAAGATTAAGATTAAAAGAGACAATAAGAGGAGTGGTGAGATACATATGATGAGTAGAATGAAGTTTAAGCAAATAAGTCTGGATAAGGCTCAAGATAGTAATGACTCAAGAGTGGTTGGGACAAGTCCAGCAGTAGAAGTCGTTACAGTTGTCGTAAGGCTAGATACTTTATTAGTGTATGTTCCAAGAAAAAGCGCAAGTAGAAGAGTAAGGTGAAAGGTGAGACGAATGTTGCTTTGGGTCGAGTGATGACTCTGGTGAGGTTTATTGAGAACAAACATAGTTAGTGCATGTGCATCTGTGTGTAATCCTTTTTGCATGTGTGTGATTTCTTAATTATGTTGCATAGTTATATGATATTTCAATATGTTTGATATGTGCATTTGCATGAATTTGAGAGTAATCTGATTACTTGATGTAATGTGTTTGCATGCATAGTGAGTTTGAATGCATTAGTGGTAAGTATGTTGTGTGTCTTTTGGTAATGTAGAGTATAGATGCATGATGGTATATTGGTGGTATGTACCAAGGGACATGGAGTGTGGCATTTGGATCACAAGTGAAGATGAAATTAAATGTCTAGAATCCTTTATTTGTGAAAATTCTGTATGTGTGGAATGTGAGAGTGACACTTCTATCACTTCTGGTAGGTGAAGACATATTATCCACTTAAATTGAGATAAGTGATTTAGTGATGATTATCCCATAGACTTATGATCTATTTTGGTTTACCAATCAGACATGAATTTAGTGGTCAGTCTAGAGAGTATGGTGGGCGATGAAAGGAGATATATGTTCCCAATATGCGAGCAACACATATTGGGATAGGAAAAGTGTGGTTAGATCTTTACGTGAGGTCATTTATGCATTTATTGTATATGTGTTGGTCATGTGTTGATTAAATTATTGTTAGTTTGTTGTTCTGTATGAACGTGTTTTGAAATGATATGTGTTATTCTATGTTATATCTTCATCACATATTTATTGCTCTTGATTGACTACTGTGATTATTTACTTCTACTTGGGTGTTGTCGAACTTAGCCATAGTGACTATATGGAGTAGATATGCTATGTTCAGGTCATAAATATGAGGTAAGGTCTATGATCCCAATTTTGTTGATTACATTGATTGTGCAAGTACTAATTTTGTTTTTTGATTACTTGCAGGTTGATTAGACATCAATGTAGAGATTTGTTGGATTTTGATACCCAATAATTTTTTGACAATGACCTTAAACAGTTTAATTATATAGATATCGGCCAATATATAAAATTATATAAACACACCAACATTTGGTAGCTCAACTCGAAAACAAATATTTATGTGGAAATTACACTAAACCAGGTGTTTAGTTTTATGATTTTGAAAATCAGGTTTATACTTTATTTAAT
>CAIGRH010208696.1:0-12978 GCA_903798295.1 Fraxinus nigra | reverse complement strand
AAAGAAATGCTTATTAGGTGTAAAGTTTGACATTAATCCCAAAAAACCTAATTAACTAATCTTGGCAAACTTTTAATCAACCAATAATGAAAACTTGGCAATCACTAATAATCTTGGCCGTATAAAATTTTGAAAAGTTAAATTATCATACTAAAAATTAAATGAGCAAGTTAAATGAGCATAAAATTTTGGAGTATTACAAGCATTCTAGGCACTGAAAAGTTACCTCGGACAAGCTCCTATCCCATCCAAACCCAAAGTGGGTAGCTGTGTCCGATGATGCTATTAGTTCAGTTCTCATAAGGAAAGAGACACACCACTTGCCCAATTACCTGCATAAGCAAAGCCTTGTTACCGGTAGAGGCACAATACTCGAACATGGAGAAGTTCGCCCTTTCTTTGGTCATTTCATCTCGAAAGTTGAGGCCATACTTCCAGGCCCACAACATTTATGTACTGACAAACTTTCCATTAGAGAAATTCTTTTAGAAGCTAGACGCCGCAGGAAGGCTATTGAAATGGACAATCGAGCTCAGTGAGTTCGATATAGTATATAAACCACGAAATGCTGTTAAAGGTCAAACCCTAGCTGACTTTGTGGTTGGATTTGCTAGGGCTCCTAAAATAGAAGTAAATATGGAACTGGTGGAGCTTCACACTTGGAACCTCTTTATTGATGGGTCATCTGAAGAAGCTAGTCCAGGAGCAAGAGTAGTCTTGGAGAGCCCCGAGGGCCATAAGTTTAACTGTGTAGTGAGACTTGGGTTCAAAGCATCCAACAATGTAGCTGAATATGAAGCGCTCCTAGTAGGCCTTTGTTTAGCTAAAGAATTGCAAGTGAAAAGGTTGGCCATCAACAACTTACAACTAGTGGTAAACCATGTCAATGGAAATTTTGTGGCCAGAGATAAACACATGGCGGCGTGCCTGAAATTAGTCATAAATTTCCTCCCCAACTTTTATAAATTCGAACTGAAACAAGTGCCCCATTTTGAGAACTCCCACACCGATGCTCTATTGAAATTGGCTAGCAGTAAGGATTCCGAACTCTCTAAGGTAGTTTCCATAGAACATCTTACTGAACCTTCAATTACAAAGGAAGGAAAAGTGATGTGGATTGAAGACATCCCATTGTAGATGCAACCTATTGTTGTTTTCCTTAAATAACGGATCGTCCCAAGCAATGAAGCTGAAGCCCGTCGACTTTGGAGAAGGGCTACCCACTTCATCTTGTAGGATGATATGTTATACAAGCGAGGTTATCCATCACCCCTCCTCAGGTACACGGGAGGTAAATAAGCGAACTATATACTAAGAGAAATTCACGAGGGAGTTTGTGGCAACCACTCTGGAGGGATAGCACTGGCACATAAGGTACTCAAACAAGGATATTATTGCCCACCTTGAAAAGGGACTCAATACAATTTGTACATAAATGCGATAGATGTCAGCATTTCTCTAATGTGCAAAGACGACCCTTACAAGAACTCATAGTCTTATCAAGCCCTTGGCCATTTGCTAAGCGTGGAATTGATTTCATAGGCCTATCACCCAAGGGAAGGGAAAATGTATGTTTTGCTATCGTATCAATTGACTATTTCACGAAATGGATCGAAGTGGAATCTTTGGGTACGATTACCGAAGTGAACACTTCTAAGTTCCTTTGGAATAATATCATATGCAGGCTCAGCATCTTCCACTCTATTGTTTCGAATAATGGAAAGCTGTTTGACAATAAAAAGATTAGAGATTTATGCAATGAGCTCAGAATTAGGAAACACTTCTCAACACCGCATCATCCCCAAGCAAACGAGAGGTTGAAGCGGTCAACAAAACCATGAAGTTCATCCTAAAGAGAAAGCTGGATGCTTTAAAGGGGCGTGGGCGGATGAACTCCACTAAGTCCTTGGGTAATACGGACAACCAAAAGAACTGCAATCGGGGAGACTCCGTTCTCCATGACTTACAGGGTTAAAGCCATGAGCCCGATAGAAGTTGGAGTACCTTCAACCATCTCATCTACTTCAACGAGGTAACCAATGATGAACTAGGAAGGCTCGAACTCAACCTCTTTGAGGAGAAAATGGATGTCTCTCAAGTGAAACTCGCCTCTTACAGTGCAAAATAATGCATTACTACAATGCCAAGGTGAATAAAAGGGTTTTTCGCATTTGCGATTTGGTACTCCAAAAAGTTTTTCCATCAAGAACAGGAACAAGAACATTGGGACCAAACTGAGAGGGTTTGTATCGTGTTGCGAAAGCAGTTTGACCTGGCACATATAAGATCGAAAACTTGGAAGGGAAAATGATGCCTCATCCTTAAAATATTGAACATTTGAGGAAGTACTATCAGTAGCGAAGTTGTGAAGGCCAACTCCGGTCATGTAAATATTTTTGTTAATGGAATGAACCAACTATCACTTTGTTGTTGCTCCTGCAAATAAATGCCTTTGCTGAGGTGTGTGACACTCCCACATGATCACCTTAATCAAGGATGACCACTCCATTAGGAGAAGTGTGTGTGCCTCTTCTAGGAGAAGCAGTTCGGCTAAATGTTTGCACTTTCCATTTGATTCATTCATTTGTGAACACTTATTCCATTTGCTTAGGTGAAGTGTTTGCACTTCCCATTTGATTCATTCATTTGTGAGGTGTTTACACATATTCCATTTTCTTAGGCGAAGTGTTTGCACTTGGATCCCATTTGATTAACTCATTTTGGTAAAGTGTTTACACTTATTCTATTTGCTTATGCAAAATGTTTACACTGGATCCCATTTGATTCATTCATTTTGGTAAGGTGTTTACACTTATTCCATTTTCTTAGGCGAAATGTTTACACTTGGATCCCATGTGATTAATTCATTTTGGTGAAATGTCTATACTTATTCCATTTGCTTAAGTGTTTGTATTTGAGAGAAGTGACTACACTTGGATATACCTGATTAGTTCGTTCTAAGTGAGGCTGCAACATGAAGAAATTACACAATAGTTAAAGAAAAAATTTCGTTACAAAATCGATTACGGCCAAAGCCATTACAAGAAAGAAGAAAAAGAAAAACTATGAATCTATATTTACAATGCCCCAGCTCCCATCTCCTCAGAGGGGCTTCTTCCTCAGCCTCGATGTGAGGCTGGCCACCAGTAGGACTGACGAACTCTTCTTCTAAAAATGCAATGTCTAGCTCTGGATGCACATCTCTCAAGAGAGACATCATCTATTAGGCACTCCATGAAGCTTAGTAGTTGGCGAAGTCGATTTATCCCTTCATTTGGTCTAAGTTTTGGATGTAGTTCTAAATTGCCACTTCACCCACTATCTTCACTTTGGCCTTACGAGAGTCGATCTCCTCTTTTTGGGCCATGGTAAGCATCCTGAGTTCGACCTTGGCCTTGTTAGCCTACTCCAACTCCTCTGAGGTGATCCGTTGGTGTTCATTGGACTGGTCTACCCGTTTCGTCAAAGCTGCCACTTGAGAAATAGATTCATGAAGCTCATTCTTAAGTTGGTTTATCTGGATCTCAGCAGTGTCAAGCTTTACTTTACTGCATCAGTCCTCTTCACCTCGGCCACCTCCACTTCACTCCTTGCCTTCCTCATCTCTTCATCCCACTTTTTCGAGGCCCCAATCCTCTGCTCCAACTCTTCATTCTTTTTATGGAGGCCCCAAACTAAATCCTTCGCCGCCACGCTAATACGTAATGCTCGAGCCACGCGGCCATTATTGGAAGCTAGAAGGTCTTCCACCGTACAGGAGGTGGTGTGTTCTTGCCAGTCTTCGATCCAATACTCATTATGAACTTGGGCAGCAGAAGCGGTTTCTGGAGGCAGCATTTCCAATACTTTGCCGTATGGAGAAGGG
The DNA here is from genome assembly GCA_903798295.1 of Fraxinus nigra. Lineage (NCBI taxonomy): Eukaryota > Viridiplantae > Streptophyta > Magnoliopsida > Lamiales > Oleaceae > Fraxinus > Fraxinus nigra. The sequence continues at coordinate 9,113 of CAIGRH010208696.1, read as the reverse complement.
TTGGCAGATTTCTTTAGCCACTTCCAAGTTGGCTTTCCAATTTGGGTAGCAGGGCCGGACACTGCAGTCTTTGGTATCATCGCCAATGGAGCTTTGGAAGGGTTGCGAGGATTATCTCAGTTGGAATTAAGGGTGGTGAAGGCCAACCCATTGTGGCCGTAGAAAAGGACGCCCCTGATGGGCCTGATATTTCATTTTTACTAAGGAGACACCTTCCTTCACTTTGTCCTCTTCATTAGGTAGTTGCCCTTGCTCAATTTATTCATTTTTTGGCCTGCTTCTTGTAAGCAGTTGAACTGGTTTTCAATAGCCTTGCCTTCGTTACGCTTCGCTGGATGGTGGCAAAATCGGGCCTCAATGGTTTCTTCTTCAAAAAGTTATTCGCAACAAGGAAAAAACTATTAGTATATTCACAAGTGAGTGTCTAATCAAACCATGGGCACAAATAGAGCTCACCTTGAGATGTCATTAGATTGTGGAGAGTAAAGTAAGTGTTCTTATCGATTAGCTCGTTGTAGCTCCGATCCTTTAGTGGCTACAGGTAGATATGGTTGATGATGTCCCACTCCTCATCGGAGATTTCACACCTTGGTATAGAGCCTGCAAAAAGCAATTAAGCAATAAGGGTCCGTTTGATTGCAAATGTGGCAAATGGGGCAAATGGGTGGAAAGAAAATGTTTTACAGGAAACTGAATTGCCTAGAAATTACTTTACTGGGAATTATAATTAATTGTGTTTAATTTGTATAATTTTTCACCTGAAAAATATTGAAAGTTTGATCTCCGTTTAACTTCGTTTTTATGAAAATTGTCCATTAAAGTGATAGTTTCTCTACCACTGGGTCTAGAATTTGTTCCAATTGCCAGAAAAAAAAAATTAAAAAAAAAAAATACCATACCAAATACCATTCATTTGGCTTTGTTTTACAGGAAAAATGTCAATAAAAGTGAAATGTTTTACCAACTGTGTATAGAATTTTTCCAATTGCCAAAAAAAAAAAAGATAGAAAAACTTTTACCACTAAAAAGGCAAGAAAACCATTTCCACCAAAACTTGGAGAAGAGGTGCGTGAGCCATGTGGGTGGAAAATTCTTGCAATCAAACAGGTAAAAAGTAGGAAATTGGAAAATGATTGATATGAAACAAATACCTAAGAAATGATTCCAAGTTAAATAAGCTAGGAAAGGTAATGTACTAGCTGAAGAGTAAGAGTTAGGGACAGTAAGAGGAGCCATGGGGCCATTCTCCACAGTATCTCATCTCCCAATTGCCCAAAACCATGACCTTATCCACTTCTTCACTAAAGAGAGCTCACCACAAATGGGGAGTGAGATCTCCAAGGGGTCAAGTAGTACAACCCTTACTCTTTTCATCCTGGCTACACTTTTGGGGAAGTAAATAGAATGGAAGACACTAAAGGGCATGTCAACGTCGAAGCTGGCCCGACACATAGCATCCACGACCCAACTATCTAGGTCCATGAGTTCAAATGTAGTTAGATCGGAGCTAACCCATAGGAATGGAGAACTAATCTAGAGAAGGGGTGAAAATGAAGTCTCAGATAGCATACCTTCTCGCTAGGGTCAAGAATTATCAGTTCTATACTATCTTGGATCCTAAAGACCCATCTACATATAGGTCAAGAATTTTTAGGGTAATGTTGGAGGGGTAATCAGAAGCCCCACTTTTTATCGAAGTGTCTATGGAAGGCTGGTAGTCTCCATATATTTTCACCCGACCTAATAGCCTTACCCAGTTCTTCTGAAGTGACGATTCTGGGCTCTCTAACAGCAAAACTCTCCACACTTCACCTTTCCTCACTCGTGGTAGTGTTCCCAGACCTCTTAGTGGCCATTCGTTCGAATCTTGAAAGCTAGAAAAAGAAGAATGGAACAAAGAAATAGAAAATGTTACCTAATGTGTCAAAAGAAGTAGTAGTTTTTGGAGTTTCAAAGTGTTGGCCACCGAAGAAAAGGAAAGCAAAACGGAGAAGAAGGGAAAATCAGAGAATTTTGACAAAAGTAAAACTATGAAATGAGGGGGTTTGGCCTTCTATAGGTGTTGTCAATTCACCTCAGCCGTTAGATTATCACTGATCACATCTTGGCCATTCAAACCTATAGTACATCATCATCGTTAAACCCAAAAGTCACATAAACCAATGGTCCGGTGTGCTTCATGGCCGTGCCCTAACGCGTCACCTTGAAATTGTATAGTCGTTGCCATGATTACCATTTTTTTATCTAGGAGGCATGCCTTGGAAGCAAGTGACGCCCTTATGATTGCCTTGGGAAGACGTAAAAACTACAAATTATTAGCATGAAGACCTAGTAGTCTAATCAGTAAGAACTTCGCCTTTTCAACAAATTTTCCCAAAGTTGCCAACACTCAACACTTCGTCCTTCAACCAAACATTCGCCACAACTTTTCTCAAAGTTGCTAACACTCAACGTTTCATCTTTCAGCAAGGATTTCGTCTCTGCAATAACTTTTCCCAAAGCTGCTATCACCCAACACTTCGTCCTTCAACTAGTCATTCGCTTTTGCCACAAATTTTCTCAAAATTGCTAACACTCAACACTTCGTCCTTCATCAAGGTCTTCGCTTCTACAATAACGTTTCCCAAAGTTATTATTACCAACCGCTTTATCCTTCAGCCAGGCCTTTGCTTCTGCCACGACTTTTCTCAAAGTTGCTAATACTGAACGCTTCGTCCTTCAGCAAGGACATCACATATACATACATTTTCGTCTATTCTACAACAACTAACATGTACACCCCATAAAATAACATAATATAGCTACATCAATAAAGTCCATGTATTATATAAATATCCATACACGACTTGAGGGACTGTTGTTATAGGCTTTCAAAGGCCCTCCACCTCACCCATCCAATCCGTCCACCACGTGTGTACTGATTGATTTCATGCTCCCAGGTATCAGTCAGACTGAATTTGTATTGGACAAATCAAATCCAATACCCAAACTAAAATGCTACTACTCACCTCATAGACGATCTGAACACATCAGCTACACACGACGGATGCAAAGGCCCGCATTCCGCATTCGCTACACCCTATACTTACTTCCTCACACCTGCCAAGGACTTTTACGAGAGGATCTCCCCAATTTAAATTCCTTAGCCTGGTTGATGGGACGTGTAGCAGACTCCAAATGGTCAACTCACTCTAATATGTCTGGAAACATTTAATAATTGCCAACCTATAGATAGATAAATTGATACCTATGAAGGGATGATCTGCCCAAGATCTAAAGCCACATGTCCCTACATCCAACGCTTCTCCTCTCTCTTCCTCTTAGTATAAATACTCTCTCACTAAGGCAAATAAGGGGATCCTTTTTCTCTCTCTAAATTTTAGCCTTAAAGATAACCTTCAAACTCTAGAGACCACACACTTACACATACACTTACCCATGTTTTGATGATTACCTCATCGTAAAACGTCGCTTTTCAGTTATGAAATTACTAAATTGACCATTTGAGTGTTCATTGGAGTGACTAACGTTGTGTTATCGTACGTAGGAAGGAGCTACTTGGAGTATTATTCTTTTGGCCACGTATCGTGACCATTTTTTCGGGGTCAACATGTACTATTTATGCACTCGAACATAAATCATTAACACCAAGACCATCGAGCTAAGAAAAGGGGTCGATGACTATTGAACTATGTAGCTGCATAGTGTAACTCTATGCAGTCGCATAGATCAGCTGAAATTTCTCTTTGGACTTTCGGTAAATGGGCATGCGACCTGGATAACTATGCGACTGCATAGTTGTCCCAAACAACTTCATCGTTCGTTGCTTGAATCATGTTCATTTATTTGATTTCTTCTATCAAGACCAACATGAAACTTGCTCCTTTATTGTGATTGATGTTTTGTTTACTATAGTTTGAACAAGCAATCCCATTGCCTCTTTTACCCACTTTGCTCTCGATTGTGTCATCGGACCTCCTTCGATAATCAACAGATCATTTCTCGGGCTTGACTTTTACGCGCTTGACTTCGTACTCACATCATCTCCTCCCTTTTCAAAAGGATTTATCTTCAAATCTACACCTACATAAAAGAGAGAGAGAGAGAGAGAGAGAGAGAGAGAGAGAGATCCGATACATTAAAAGTAGCCAAAATATTATACTCACTAGGAAGATCCAGCTTGTATGCATTGTCATTGATTTTCTCGAGAACTTGAAACAGTCCATCTCCCCGTAGTTACAACTTTGATTTCCTTTGCTCTAAAAAGCGCTCATTTATCAAATGTACCAAAATCCAATCATCGAATTCAAATGAAACGCTCTTCCAATCGTTGTTAGCTTGTGACGTATAATGCTGGTTTTTGTTTTCATTTTGCAATCTCACCTTCTCATGGAATGACTTCACCATCAAGACCTTTTTTTCCCATCTAAACTACCACGTTTATTCACGGGTAAATGACTTAAATCAAATGGTGTTAGTGGATTAAAATCATAATCAATTTCAAATGGTGAACATGAAATAGTAGAATGTATAGCCGTATTGTATGCTAACTCCACGAAAGGTAAGCATTTTTCCCAACTTTTCAAAATTTTATTAACTACAATACGCAACAATTGTATCAGTCTTATTGACTACTTTGGTTTGCCCATCAGTTTGTGGGTGACATGTAGTAGAAAATAATAATTTTGTACCTAACTTACCCCACAAAACCCGCCAAAAGTGATTAAGAAATTTAACATATTTGTTGACACTATCTTAGGGACTCGTGTAAACGCACTATTTCCTTAAAGAACAAATCTACTCTGTTAGTGGCATCTTCGATTTTATGACATGGAATGAAATGTGCCATTTTAGAAAACCTATCGACCACTACAAATATTGAATCCCGACCCCTTTTAGTCCTAGGTAAACCTAAAACAAAATCCATGGAGATATCAACCCAAAGTTCGCTAAGAACTGATAAAGGAGTATAGAATCCGTGGGGTAGAACCTTAGACTTAGCCTGTTTACAAGTCATGGATTGATCACAAGTTCGTTCTACGTCAATCCTCATTTTAGGCCAATAAAAATGTTCCCATAACATTTCTAAAATCTTTGCAACCCCAAAAGTAACCCATTAGTTCCCCAATATGTGCTTCTCTAACCAATAATTCATGCATGGACAATTCGGAAACATAATTTATTTCCCGAAACAAATAACCCGCATGCTTAAAGAACTTGTCTACTGCACCCTTATTACATGATTCATATATGCTAGAAAAATCTAAATCATTAACATATATGTCTTTAATGTATTCAAAACCAAGCAACTTTGCACTTAAAGAAGTAAGAAGCACATACTTGCGGGATAACGCATCCACCACCACATTTTCTTTACCTTATTTGTATCAGATAACATAGAAAAATGTCTCAATGAATTCCATCAATCTAGCATACCTTTTGTTTAGCTTACCTTGACCCTTCAAATGCTTCAATAACTCATGATCAATGTGAATCACGAACTCCTTCGGCCATAGGTAATGCTGCCATGTCTCTAAAACTCGAACAAGTGAATAAAACTCTTGTACTATGTAGGATAGTTGAGCGCTGCTCCACTTAGCTTTTCATTGAAATAAACTATTGGCCTCCTATCCTGCATCAAAATTGATCTAATACCTATACCTGATGCATCACATTCAATCTTGAAAGTTTTGTTAAAATTAGGTAGTGCTAAAATCGGTGCTTCACACAATCTATCCTTAATAATGTGGAATGTATGCTCTTGTTCATCACCCCATTTAAAATCTACACTCTTTTTAACAACTCCGGTGAGTGGTGTGGTAAGTGTGCTAAAATTCCTTACAAATCGGTTATAAAAACTATTCAAACCATAAAAATTTCTTATCTCGGTTATACATTTAGGTGTCGGCCATTGTTTAGTGGCTTTTATTTTATCTTTATCTACCTCAATTCCCTTAGCACTAACCACATATCCAAGAAACACAACATTTTCCATACGAAATGTGCACTTTTAAAAGTTAGCAAAAATTTGTTCTTCACTTAAAACTACTAGCACACACCGTAAATGTTCAATATGTTCATTGAGGTCCTTACCGTAGATTAAAATGTCATCAAAGTAAACCACAACAAACTTGTTTATAAATGCACGAAAAACATTGTTCATCAAACACATAAAAGTGTTCGGTNCTTTATCTACCTCAATTCCCTTAGCACTAACCACATATCCAAGAAACACAACATTTTTCATACGAAATGTGCACTTTTAAAAGTTAGCAAAAATTTGTTCTTCACTTAAAACTACTAGCACACACCGTAAATGTTCAATATGTTCATTGAGGTCCTTACCGTAGATTAAAATGTCATCAAAGTAAACCACAACAAACTTGTTTATAAATGCACGAAAAACATTGTTCATCAAACACATAAAAGTGTTCGGTACATTAATGAGTCCAAATGACATTTAATCTAACCTAGGAATAGGATGACGATACTTTACCGTTATGTTATTGATGGCCTTGCAATCCACGTACATTCTCCAATATCCATCATTCTTTGGCACAAGTAGGACTGGCACAACACATGGACGCATGCTCTCCCTCACATGCCATTTGTTCATCAACTCATCCACTTGTCTTTGAAGTTCCTTTGTCTCCTCAGGATTACTTCAATAAGCTGGTTAGTTTGAAATGACTGCGTCGAGTACGAAGTCAATTTGGTGTTCAATACCTCGAATGGGTAGCAACTCACTAATTACGTCCTCCGAGAACACATCTCCAAGTTTCTACAATAAAGAAATAACAAAACTAAGTAGGGGTGGGCTAGATTCCTCAAAATTGAGGAGTGACTCCTTATATTTAATTCCTTTGTCTCCTCATGAGTGCATTTTTCTCCTTTCACTTCCCTTTTACATTGAGAATATTTAATTCCTCATGTTCCATTTCAGGAACATCAACGTCATCCAATTCAATCGGATGACTACTTTATTTAGACTACTTTATTTAGCATCCAAATCTGGAATATTTTTCGAAATGAGCATGTCATTGAAACCGACAAATTCATTGTGAAATTGACTTTTTGGCATCACAGGTGATTCGTCACCGATATTGAACATGCTTTCAACAAATAAATGTGGATCAATTTGTGATGAGTTGATTCAAAAACTTGAATGAAAATGAAAAGATGAATGAATATGCAGGAATTGGATAATTGTAATTATAGGAATGTAAATTGTAATGACAATGTGTATAAAATATAAGTATAGATAATATAATATGTATTGTGTACTGTGTATTATAGATTTATAGCAAATTAAGTAAATGTGAGTATGTGAAGAGAGTAGCATATAATAATACAACAAATATTGAAGTTGAAGGTAGTAAAATGTGGAGAGTAGAATGTTGAAGAGAGTAAGAATTGTTGTTGTGTGAAATAAGTGTTAAGGTGGTAGGGTATTTATAGAGGTAAAAAAAATGCCTAACAGCCACAAATAATAGTTCGGTGACCATTGCCGCAATGGTTACTATACTGTCTATAGTGACCAAAATGGTCACTTGATTTTAAAAAGTGACCGTTTTGGTCACTGTAGCGGGCGAGCCACCTTGCCTACTCTTGGGCAAGTACACGAGCACCTTGCCCTACCTACTTGTCTCATGTTCGAGTGTGTCTTTGGATGAGCCCAGATAGCCCACAAGCTGAACTTTGATGAGCTAAGCAGCTGAGCCGACGAGCCGTTTAGTCCGTTTGATATCCCTAGGTTTTTTTAGAGGAAGCAGGCTCAATATGATTTTTTTAATAAAAATCTTCTACAAAAGACTGAAGCACGAAGAAAAATAGAAGTCCTATCAAATGGGCCAATTTTTTTTACACTAAAAGTTACATGATTTGTACCACTTTAATGAAATTAACTAGAATATTATGCCCATCTCACATCCAATAAAAAGATTAATTTCACATGCACATGAGAAGTAAGTTGTAGATTAAGCCCTTGTTTGAAATCCATTTTAGGCTAAAATGAGTTTTGTAATAGTGATTTTTCAAAGAATTTATGGTAAAAAAAGTAAATAAAAATTTTGGGTTTATGTGCAAAGTATTTTATTGAAAGAAAGTGAGGGTTGAAATTTTTTTTTTGAAAAACAAAATTAATTCTTGGATAATAGGGGTCAAACAAGAGCTAAATTAAGTAAATAAAAGTATTTTCTCATTAACTTTTTATACTTTTAATGAAACATATCTTTATTCATTTAACCCATGAGGATGACTATAATTGTTTTTTACCTTAAACCATCATGGTACATTGATGGATGTCCTATGTAGGTTATTAAGTGGACTATTAGATTTAGCCCCGAGCATGAGACCCCCATAGCTCTTGCTAGGTTTTTTCCCTTACTATTACTAATACACTTCAGGGTCAAAAGCTTTCTATTTACATTAGATAGAGCGGGGGCCCACTTCATATTGATGAGGCTACTTTGAAATTGCAACGGCCTAGCGAGAGTCGAGTCTGTATTGAGGCAATCTGGAGTTTGAGCTTCCTGATAGAGTTTGAGGCAATATTACTATCGGTTCAAACACTTAGAGTCCGTTTGATTGCAAAGATGGAAAATGGGTGGAAAGAAAATGTTTTACTGGGAATTGAATTGCCTAGAATTTGTTTTGCTGGGAATTGTAATTAATTGTATTTGATTGGTATAATTTTCTACCTGGAAAATGTTGAATAATTTTACTGATAATTGTAATTAATTGTGTTTCATTGCTATAATTTTCCACCTGATCCGTTTGGCTTCGTTTTTCATGAAAATTGTCAATTAAAGGGATAAAATTTCTTACAATTGGGATAGAATTTGTTAAGGTTGCCAAAAAAAAATTTGTTTTTTTAAATTTTAAAAAAAATTGAAAAAAATTTGGTGTTTGTTTGACTTTTTTTTTACATGGAAATTGTCAATATAAAGGATAATCTTTTTTACAATTATGTATAGATTTTGTATCCATTGCCAAAAAAAATAAAAAATAAGAACTTAAAGTAACTTGGAAACCTTCAGTTGGGTGAAAAGGTGTGTGTGTGTGTGTGTGTGTGTGTGTGAGAGAGAGAGAGAGAGAGAATTGACCTCATCCGG
>CAIGRH010208693.1:0-16468 GCA_903798295.1 Fraxinus nigra | reverse complement strand
CCCCGCCAACCCGTCGGGTCGGGGTAGGGCGTGACAGATTTTTTTGCCATCTCTAAAGGGTCGGGGTAGGGCGTGACGGATTTTTTTGCCATCTCTAAATCACGTACTATTTTTTTACTTCTAAGTTCGAAGCTGATGTTTCGTTCACGTGTAGACCACATAAATTTAAATAGATTTTAAAGTTGAAATCCATGATCACACCGTGTGAAAGGTTGGGGAGTTCAGAGTTGAACTCCCCTCGAAAGAAAATTGAAAATTTCGAAAGAAAATTGAAAATTGAAAATTGGTTTTCTTTAACTTTCGGAAAATTTATTTGTAAGTTGAACTCCCCTCGAAAGAAAATTGAAAATTGGTTTTCTTTTAACTTTCGGAAAATTTATTTGTAAGTTAAAAAATTATTTTTAAATCAACTATTTTTATGTTATCCCTAGTTACATTTAGCGACGCATTTTGAGCTTGGTCATCGGTTGAAATGTCAATTTTATTCCAATCCTCCCCCATTCCCTCGCATTTGCCGTCTCATCTGCAAGTTAGATACAAGCAGAGGTACACGCCCGCACTGCGTGTGTGAGATAGTGAGAGAGAGAAAGTGCGTGAAAATGGCGAAAGAAGAAGCAAAGAGAAGAGCCGAGAAGAAGAATATAATAGCTCTCACAGGCGCCGCAGCTCTTCTCGCCGTAGCAGTCAACTTTGCCATCTCTACTATCTATACCCACAGCAAAAACCGCAAGAAAAAAGGTTTTGTATTTACGTCTTTAGATTATTTTCTCTTGCTAAAGTAAATGAGGAGAGCCCAGTTGATTTTTTTTTTCCCAGTTTTCGTTAATTTTGTTGGTGAAACGAATTGCTTTGCATTTTTAGGTAAAAAGGGGGAATTTTGTCGACACAAACGAATGTGTGTATTTTTGTGCGTAATTTAGAAGTGTTTACCTCTTTTAGGCCCGATTGAATTTAATACTTTATGCTCAAATTTGTTTTTTTCCATTATTTTCTCTCGCTGAAGTAAATGATGAGAGCCAGTTGATTGTTAGTTCTCGCGAATTTTGTTGGTGAAAAATGATTGTTTCTATATTTTATGTAAAAAGGGGGAATTCTGGGGATACAGATATGCGTATGTGTTTTGCATGTAAAGTATATGGATCAAACTAGGTGTACATTAAAAATGTACACCTAGTTTGACAGCCCCTCACAATAGGGTAGGGGAGCGCTTTTCCCCCTACTGTGAGGGGATGTAAACTTGGTGTACATTTAGCTTTATTCAAAGTATATTTATTATGTTATTGATTCTGTTTTTTTCATTTATAATGAAGCCCTATTTACATCTAACGGTTACATTAAAATTTTGTTTTTGTGATTTTTATTTTTATATTTGAAATAATTTCAGAAGTTCTGGGGTCAAATGTTCAGATAAATTTATCTGCATCAGAAATATTGAAGTTATCAGACCGCATTATTGCAAAATCAAAGCAAGTTCAGGATGCAGTGGCTTCAGTTCCTCTCGATAAGGTATTATTTATTGTTGTTTCAGAAATACTAAATTTGATTAAATGAATATAGTATATTAATTATTATGTTTTTAAAGTTGTCTTGTATTGATTAGTATTTTGCGATTCACAATATTCTCTCGATTGCTCCGAGAAGGATGTGTTTGGCAGCTTTACCTTGGGGACTCAGAATTGGGACTCGGCAATTAGTTTTTTCGTCATCCTGCTTCTATACTTCCAATTCCGTGCCTAAATATTGTTACTTTATTGTTCATGATAGTTTATTTTGATTCAGTAAAAGCAAAGAAGAGAATAAAAGTTTGCAGTGGTGAAAATACGATCTGTTTCGTTTCTTCTCTGTATTATGCATTTTCAATAGTGTGTATCCTGAGTCCTGAAACAACTGAGCTGTTAATGGCTCATCATTCTTTCTCGCGACAAGAAAAATTCTCTCATATGCAGATATAGCCGAGCAAACTCAACAATCTTTAACAACAGCTCTCTGATGCTTTCATGCACTCTTTGCCTTTGCCTACCCAATGACTTTTGGCCATTATCACTGCTTCAGATCTAAGAACACAAAGACAATAAACACATATCGATAAACTTTATTGTAAGACTCAATGAGAGTTTACATCTTTGCACAAAAAAATGGCACCTGAGCAAAAATTCTAGTCATTTCAATATGCCCCTGATGTTGTGGAAAGGTTTAGTCTAATCTTGGCTATATAATTCTGACTTGAGTATGCCCTGCAGGTCACTTATGCTAATACTATACTACCACTGGCAGAATTAGAAGCACAGCAATTTCCATTGATACAATCTTGTGTCTTCCCAAAATTGGTATCCGTATCTGAGGATGTGCGTAAAGCAAGTGCTGAAGCTGAGCGACGAATAGATGCTCATATTTCCACATGCAGGTTTTACTTCTGAACTTCTCTATTTTTATCCCTCAGGGACTCCTTGCAGTGAAAAGCTAATGATGGTCAGGGATTTCTATAGCTAACTAACTTCAAGTATTTTTTACCACAAAGGACAAGAAAAGTTAATGAATGTAATTGGCTCGTGAGAAATTTGATCAACGTCAAACTGATGCAATGCCTGGATCTTGATGATTTCCTAAGTGAGAAGCAGAATTCTCTCTATAACTGTGTAATAGATTAGCTGCAGAAATGTCTGGGAAGATCAATTACAAGTATTTTCTAAAGTTAAAAGAAATAAGTGGTGGATCTTGTTTAATACAATCTGTGGCAGTATATAACCTAATGGAAATTGTGATTGAGATTTATTTTATTGGACCATGTGAATGCTGAATTGCTGATTCATGAGATTAATCACAAAGGTTTAGTGGGATTCTAATTTTTTCTTCTTCCATTACAACCATACAGTAAGCGTGAAGATATTTACCGTGTCATAAAATCTTTTAAAGCACGGGGGGACTGGATGAGCTCTGAAGTGAAACAGTTTACTCAGCACCTGGTATGAATCTTCAAGATTATTCTCTAGGGACCTAACATGCCTTTCTGGAATACTTTGTTCAATACCGTTGTTCATCTGATGATTATGTTCTGATAGACACCTGATGCTGTATCAGTCTACATGTTCAGAATTTCTTATGAGGCATATAGCATGGTTCTAAGTGAATTATTTAAAACAAAGAGAACATTTATCAATACATTTAGATAACAGAAGCTTGAATCTATCCTTTTATCCTGAGAAATTATACAACGAGCTACTATCCGACTGTTATAAAGAGATGGAGCCATTCTTTAACTTCTAGATTGGTTGTTACCAGTTTTTGATTGAAAAAAAAAATTGGCAAGCATACTTGCTGTTTGGCTTTGTCTATTGCTTCTGTTGCTGGTTTCATTGCTTATGTATGCTTTGCCTTTCCTTATCCTCTTATATACACGAAATAAAAAAGAGATAGGTATGCACACGAGCTGAGACGCACGTGTTTGCTAAACATTGAAAATATTTTCCCCCCTTATTCTTTCTTTCCTTACCAGATATAAATTGTTTCTGGTTTGAACAAGAAACTGCTTTATTTGTCCAAAATTTTATTTTTTCTAATATTTAGTGACAGATTAGAGAATTTGAACGGAATGGAGTGAATCTTACGTTGACCAAAAGAGAGGAATTGCAGCGGTTGAGGACTCAGATAGATGAGCTAAGTTTAAAATACATCCGAAATCTGGATGGTGACAAGTCATTTCTTCTTTTCAGTGAGATCGAGCTATTTGGTTTGCCGTCTGAGTTCCTCAAGGTGATATTATTTTTATCTATCCTGTTATATTGGACTTATATTTGAATGTTAATTTTCAAGTTTAGATCAGAACTTCGATTCGTCCTCTTGTCCTTCATGATTATGTCACTGTTCATAGACCAGCAAGTGTCCATGATATAAAAGAAGGTCAAGGAACACATTCTTAAATTTGTACAAAATTAGTTTGTAAGTAATAGCTTCTGTGTAGATTCTTTAAAAATGTTCTATTAGTCTCAAAATTAGGTCCATTAATATGGAAGAAGGGGCTAAATATCTTGAATGAACAATATGTAGGTGGCATTAACTGTCTCCTGGATATAACTTTCTCCCTGATAACTCAATGGCTATATCTCAGTATAAATATCTTTAACAAACAATTTGCAGTTGGCATTGACGTGTTTACTGGTTATAACTGTCTCTCCCGATTACTCAATGATAATATCTCATTGACGTTTCTTTGCAGAGCCTGGACAAAGCTGAAAACGGTAAATTTAAGATTGCACTGAGAAGTAATCACGTTTCACCAGTTCTAGAGCTATGTAAGGTAATGTCACTTTTCCCAGTCATCCATTCAACTACCTTCTCCCACTCAAGATTGTATTGTTATGTATCTCTGAAAATACTCGTACCACTGGGAATGGAAGAATCCATAGACAAAAATTTGAAAATCCTACAGAGATTCAAAAAGTTTGAAAACTGTAGCATTTAGGTAAAGAAAAAAAAATCATTAAATAGTCTAAGTTAGTTTTTGTAAAACCTTAATTTGGTTTTAGTGGGAATTAGTCTGATCAACTTTTCTCTTAGTTTGGCAGCTTGCATCTCTGGTGTTGTACATATTTTTTGGGGACCAATTTTGGCCTAAACTAGATTTACTTCCAAAAAAATTTAGTTTTCTTTTGATCATAAATGGGGTTTATGAGCTCTTTGAAGATATTAAATGCCTAAATATATTTTTCTTTCCCTTCTCAATAAGCAGACATCTTTTGATTCGATGTGCAAGTATTTTCTAATTTCAACTACGTTTTGAGTCAACTAAGCTAAAAACTGTGGTTAATTAAACATTTTTCCAAACAAAATCTTGTTATACGCAACCCATAGAAATATTCAATGAAGTTGGTTTAGACTGCATATAAACTGATCTAGTTTTTGAACTTCTCATACAGAGCCGGACATCTTAATAGACATAGATTCCAAATTGCAATGCAACTATATATACTTAACAAGTTCTTTCCACTTTGAAGGTGGGATCATCCAGGAAGGCTGTGGCTGTGGCTTATGGGCGGAGATGTGAGGTTAATCTTTCCGTGTTAGAAAAGCTGGTAATGTGTAAAATATTCATCTTTTGCAATTCATGTAATAAAGGAAAATGTATGATATATCATCAAAGTTTAAAACGGGGTACTGAAGCGTTTTTCCTCATGAGGCGAGGTGTAAGCCTCACCGTAAACCAAATCAAAAACCTACTATAATGCAAAATAAGCTTTGTAATAAATCATAAATAATCTTCAAAATTCGTAATAATATAATTTAAAGTGTGCAAACAAGCAAAAGAAAACTCTGTAAAGTAACAAACAAACTATTATTTTAGTTGGTGGAGCAGTAGACTACTCCCAATTCCAAACGTATACAATTTTTTAATGTTTTAGTGGATTGTGGGTTATTCTCTGAATGTGTCAATTAGAAGTTTTATGTTTTGTTGGCCCACACCTAAGGCAAAGTAAATAAGTCTACATAATTAAGAGTGCACGTTTCCCAAGCGGGCCCCAATTGGGTTTACTTAAACAGGTATATTATTTCTATTGTTTACTAGTCTCAGGAGGAAAAAAATAATATTCATCTATATTGGATTGATGATAGCATGAGCATGGGAAGTATTCTTCTACATTATAGACCCAAGGATCTTTTGTTGGCAGCAAAGAACCAGGCATTGTTAGGGCTTGCTTTGAATCTGAAATAGTTGGAAAACTTATGGGCTATGATGTACATTGTACAATAAGGGTTTGTCAGATTGTAATAAGTAAAACCATCAGCTCTCTGGGCTGTTTAGAGTCCAATATCATAAGTCGTAACAGGTATAATCACTACAGAACTAGCTTTTTAACCTCTTCAGGGATTTTCCTATCACATAGAAGTTTGAATCCTGCTATATTCCTATGTGTTACATCCTTTTCAGTTTCTCTTATGTTAAAATTGAAGCTAAGTACTTAATAATTTCATTCTTTGGGGCACAACTTTTGAAGTAGCGGAAACTTATAAGGAAAGAACAAAATCTCAAGTGAAAACTCGAACTTTCTTATTCTCTCATGAATTCAAAGAAAGAGAAAAAATTTGAGAAACTTTTTGATAGGTTCCACCCTAGGTTAATGGTAAATTCTACCCGTGATTAATGAAAAACACAAGATAGAAACAAGATTTATGATATGTATTGATTGAAACTGAATTACAGAAAATAGAACATGAATACCATCAGCCTTTCGAGAGGGTTGTACTCTCCACAATATGGTTTTCACTCACTATCTTGCATGCCTATTTTCCTCCATCTCTTCCCTATTTATAAGCTACTTGTAACTGATTTTCCCTCCCCATTCTACCCCTCTAACAGAGTTTGTTGCATCCCCAGTCTTCTCCAATCTTCTCGATCCTTCTAGAATATGTTTATTTTTTGGGGCCTATCAATTGCCTCTCTCATTTCAGGCACCTTGTCCTCAAGGTAGAAAGTATACTTGATTGTTGCTGCCCCAGCAACTCAAACCTAACTCTTTCAGCTCCTCCTTGCCTGAACCCAATTCTTCCAGCTCTCTACAACTGGTCGTGACTTCTTTGTCCGTCGCCTCTTCCAACTCTCTAATTACTAGAACTTGCACCTCCTTATTTTTACACTTGTGCTCAATTGTAAATTTCTCATCACAATTTGCCTAAATCTTTGCATCTATGAGTTGTTTGTAGGGGGTGGGATATTTGGTAAAGTGGTTTTGACGAGTTGGGAGAAGATTTTTAGGGGTGCTGTTTGTTTGTTAACTGGGCGCTGGGAAGTTGGGTTAGATTTAGGTTGAGAGAAGGGGGTGGATTTGGGTTGTGAAAGCGGATACTCTTGGGTTTAATTAGGTCATCTTGTCAAGGGCCCTTTTGCTAGGTTATCAAATTCCGGTCCTCCACCATTTGGGCTATTTCCATTATTTGTTCCAGGCCCAATGACCTAAGTAGATAGACCTCAGTCCTGATATCTGGCCTCACTCCTTTTGAGAAAATTATATTCCAGTATCTCTTCTGATACCTCCACCAACAGTGACGCTAGGGCCTCAAATCGCTGACGATACTCTCTAACGGTGGTATTCTACCGAAGAGAGGAATTGTGGTCAAAGTGATCCCTCCCGTGATGGTCTGAATCTTCGCAACAGTCGGATTTTCACCTCTTCCCAATTCTTCATCGGTCGGCGTTTTTCCTCCCATTTGAACCAAGCCAGCGCTTCTCCGTCGAAACACACGACGGAGGCTTCCATCTTCTCTTTGCTCGTTAACTTATTAATGTGGAAATCTCCACACGAAAGACCCACTCGTTTGGATTGGATCCTTCAAACACGGGCATTTCCAGCTTTCTTATGCGCGGTTCGATTCTCCAATCGCTGCCTGACCCACCTCCATCGTCGTGACTACTGCTTGCCCTTGTTTGTGTTAAACCGGAGTCAATTGGTGTTATTGATGAACTCTCCATAACTGGCCCCTTCTCCTCACGGTCTTTTTCTTGACTTTCTCAGGTTCGCAACAATAGTTCAAACTTTTCCATCATCCTTGAGTGCATCATTTTAAATTTTGAACGTAGCCTTTCGAGCCCGTTTGAAGTTCATTGTTATTTATTTCCATCTTTTGTTATAACTCCCCAACTCGATCAGCAAGAGTCATGGTTGTCTTGTTGAATTTGGATGCTTTGATAACCACTTTGATAGGTTCCACCCCATGTCAATGGTAAATTCTACCTGTGATTAATGAAAAACACAAGGCAGAAACAGGATTTATGATATGTATTGATTGAAATTGAATTATAGAAAATAGAGCAGGAATACAATCAGCTTTTCGAGAGGGCTGTACCCTCCACAATATGGTTTTCACTCGCTATCTTGCATGTCTGTTCTCCTCCATCTCTTCCCTATTTATAAGCTACTTGTAACTGATTTTCCCTCCCCATTCTACCCCTCTAACATAGTTTGTTGCAGCCCCAGTCTTCCCCAATCTTCTTGATCCTTCTAGAATATGTTTATTTAATTGATGCCTAGCACTTTTCAAAAATCTTTATTATAATCAATTCAACTAAGCGTCATTAAGGCTTACAACTCATATTTAAAGTAATAATTAAAATTTGGATAACAACTAAAATCTAGATAATTGCTAACTCTAAATAATGACGAAAATTAAAGATAATGACGAAAATAAATGTCCTAATATTTAGAAGTAATCTACAAATTAAACAGAAAAATGAAAAATGTGTTTTTGAAGCTCTAAGCAATGAAATTTGATCGAAACGGGCCATATATCAGGGGTAAGCCTTGAGTTTTGCTCATCGGGCCGTTTCAATTCAAAATATACATAAATTCTCCGAAAATGACACTCCGAAAAAGTAATTTCGACGCCGGTCCCACTTTTCCATGAAACCTTCTTCTTTCTGTATTGCATCAACTTTACTCTATAGCGACTATATTATAATCATTATTTCCACTATTACTGTTCTTGCGAAACCCGTAAGCGTACGGAATCGTTAACAAGTAATAGATTTAGTGAGTTGATAGTATCGTCCCATAGGAAATAAATTTAATTAAAGTTTACTAATTTCATATGGAATTCGAATTATGTAACACAAAAGAAATTTTGATTTTGTAGTTATTCTAAATTAATCTAAGAAAATGATAAAATTAAGGTTTTATCAAATTATGGATGATTGTATTGAATTTCGAAACCGCCTATTGCATCTATTTCAATTCTTGATTTGTAATCTAGTTTCGTTCATGCGTTCTTGACAATCGATAAAACTATGATATATAATCTTCTTTTTCAAGACAAATTAAATCTATTCTAACCACGATCCGAATCTATTCCTAACCCGAATTCGAATTATTAGAATGTATTAAAGTTTAGATTATCTATATGATTGCACATATAATAAATGTTATTCCTAACATTTATTGCACAAATGTTAATTTTGTCGCGTTCTAAACTTATTGTGAGTCTCCCAACACTACAATAAATAAGTAATTATCCAATTGGTGACCAATCAATTAAATAATGCAATAGGTATGCAAAATTAATCAAGAAACACATGAAATAAACTAAACTACTAGTTTTGAATTAAAATAAGTAAACAATTATGGTTCATCTTCATTCAATACAACAGCGGATTTAGCCTAGCATATTAATATATAAATTACAAAAAGAAAAAAAAGAAAAATATCACTTGGATCATGAAATAATTCAATAGATGTTGATCTTCGAGTCCAATGTGAATTTTTTAAAATTTTAATGTTATTAGCCTTCAATTCCTTGCTTGGGTTTGATCTTCTTTCTTAAAATATAGCAATTGGCCCTTTGTTATTGATGAATTTGGTGATATTATTGTGCATGAAGAGGCAAGAGAGGGTTCTAAGAGTTTGAATCTCGAAAGAAAACTGTTAATTCATCTACGGAAAAAGCCTGCGTGTGCACAAGCATAACCACCGCGCGCGCTTTTGATTAGTTCTGTTCTCGGTAATTAAAATCTCAGTCTCGTGTGCGCTAAAAATGGTTCGGGGAGTTCGTCCCTGAGCAACTTTCGGTATTTTGATCATAACTTTCTCTCCCGAGGTGATTCAAAGTGTGTTGGAAAGATGATTCAATGGCTACAGTTCTTCCAGAAGTACAATTTTTCCAATTCAAACATCTGCTATCTGAAAAATGGGTCTCAAGTTGAGGCTAAAAATTCGGAGCATAACTTCTTCAACTGAAAATTGATTTGTGAAAGTACTTAAGTATATTTCACTCATTTGACCTCCAATTGCATCCAATTGATCCTATATGATGTTCAATCATTATTTTATGGTCCGAATCAACCACTGAATGTTTACACTTTGGTCCTTAAATTTTGGATTTCTTTCATTTTTGCCCTTTTTCGTTCCTTTCTTCCAATTCCACAAAATTGCATTGAGTTCAATCTAATAATGTGATTAATACATAATTAAGCTATAACTTATCCAAATCACTAACAAATACTCCAATTTAATAGCCTAAATAAGTGTACAAATATACTTATCAATTACTATAGTAACATTACATGTACTTCGTTGGCTCTATTTAACCTAGATTTTTGGATAACAAATACTTCTCGATTTCTAACAGTCTTTTAAACTAAAAGGATATCATTATCTAATAACATAATCCTAATAACCATGGCATATTAGAATTTGTTTTAATTCAAGGAGAAAGCAAATGAAGAAAGAAGCGTTAAAGGAAAGAAGCTGCCTGGTTTCCTCTAGTAAGTTAATTTTTGTATACCATTTTATGGATGATATAGATGATTATTTAGATAATAATGGATTGAGGGAATTCAAGTAACATCGTACAATAATCAAAAGCTTTTATGCTGTACTTTTAGCATATGTCTGAAATGTTGACTCCAAACACAGAAGAAATCCTAAATAGAACATCCCAACAACTGTATCGTAAAAGAAACCTTAATCTCATCAAAAGAGTCTATTTGATTCTCATTAATTGGGAAAAAAATCAAGTTTTGAATAGTATTTTTAGGAGAATGTGTGGTCAAAAAGTAGGGGAAAAGTTTTTGGTATGCATGTAGAATATTTTATTGTGTAAATGTGTGGTTGAAAATGATCTTGTAGCAAACCATAAAATAAATTAATGGGAGTCAAACAAGCACTAAATCTCATAATCCTGACTCCTAACCCAGATTTCAGAAATTTTATTATGCAATCACTTTCTTCTACTGAAATCCTGCACCATCCTTAATTGGCTCGATAAATGTTGGAAACTAGACAAATTGTCATAACAATTTGTTTTCAAAATTTCATCTTTTGATCTAAGATGAAATATCTAACTTTATTTAGAACTGTACTGTGCTTTAATATGAGATCTTAGCAACCGCATCTATTACCGACAATTATGTGCTGAGTTCAGAATCAACTACTGTCTTACGAGCGTCATATTCTCTCTTGTACTTTCAGATTCAATTGCGGCATAAACTTGCCAGGTTGCTTGGCCATGCCAATTATGCAGACTACGCCATCGATCACAGAATGGCTAACTCATCAGCAAAGGTTTGTGCAAGTTTATATAATTTCCTAAACTGATGTATCATACTGCCTGGTGTAGTGAGAAAGTATTATTACCTCCCTCCCTCTCTTCTATTTGCAATTGTATTTGGTTAATCTTTCCAATTTTCCATTTTGATGAAGCCGTTAATGATTAATTTGTGAACACAAAACCTAAATAGCTCTCGTAATGAGTTTTATTGGTCATGCACCCAGGTGCCAATTAGCGAGCAAGGATACTGAGTCCAAATAGTTTACGAATTCTAAGTAATTTCTATTTCATGTTTTGCCATGCTTTCGCACTATGCCTTCTGTTATCTAACATTGCTTTTACGAATCGGCTAAATAGTGATGAAGTTGCTTCATGCTTGTATCCACTTTAGGTGTTTGAGTTCTTAGAGAACATTTCTGGCAGCTTAACTGAGTTGGCCTCTAGGGAACTTTCTCTGTTAAAAGAAATGAAGGTTGGTCTTGTTTCTTCTATGTTTGGTTTGCCATGAATTCGATGCATTAGAGAGCCTGGTCCTTTTCTTCTTACCTTGATTACTTTTCTTTGGACAATTCGTCGTGCTGGTGATTCAGAAGAAAGAGGAGGGAGGATTTTCCTTTGGAATTGAAGATCTACCATACTATGTGAAGAAGGCCAAAGATCAACAGTTTGATCTGGACTTTGGAATTGTTAAACAGTACTTCCCCATCAATTTAGCGTTGTCAGGGATCTTCAAAATTTACCAAGATCTTTTTGGTAATTTTGTTCATGTATTTTGATGGGTACATGATTTTGACCCATTTTGCTCGTACATTATAGTTTGTTTCTTTGCTTATTACAGGCTTAAGATTTGAGGAGGTTACGGATGCATATGTTTGGCATCAGGATGTGCAGCTAATTTCTATCTTTGACTTGAGTTCTAGTGATCTCTTAGGTTACTTTTATCTTGACATATACGCCAGGTTCATTCTTCGCTTTTTATTTACCTTTAGTCTATCATTGTTGAAGCAGATATTAGCTAACTGAAAATTATTGCGTCTTAAGCAGGGAAGGAAAATATGGGCACACCTGTGTTGTGGCTCTTCAAAATGGTTCATTGATACAAAATGCTAGACAGGTGACAATATTCAGTAAATCCTGTATTTTACATATCCATACGATTGGGTCCTTGCCTCCTTGGGTTCATTAGTGCAGTTCCAAGCTTGTCAAGCTCATACATTTCACGTCGCTGCATTAAAATTTTTGAAATGCCAAGAATTTGCATGCTGAGTGCTGGTTTGTTAAATTTTCTGTTGTTCTCCTACTGAGAACTCTTACCTTAGCTTCGTCTTGAGACTCAATTTGCCTGGATTGATGGTCTGCATTAACTGATATGTGTATGCCATTATTTAGTGACAGGATTATCATAATCCGATTATGTGGCATCGCTCTTGCACATTGTTTATTACAAGTTCTACACCTTTAATTTTCTGCATGTGGTTAAATGGAAAGATTAATAAAATTCTGATGTTGCATATGCTTACTGTATTGCAGATTCCAGTAGCATTACTCATTTCACAATTGCAAAAGGAAGTTGATGGTCGTCCTGGGTTGTTGCGATTCTCTGAGCTAGTTAATTTATTTCATGAGTTTTGTCATGTGGTATGTGAGAGCTTCTGCAGAATCATGACCTTATATGATTCATAAATAGTTTTAGTTCCATCTCATCATACTACTGCAATTCTACCAGTGTGTTGCATTTTGATTACAATCCTTTTCTCATAATTGATTATTCAGTTTTGACTTGTGCTTCTCTATGCGTCACAAGTGAAAAACCACCTGAGGCTTGATCTAGAAGCTTCAGGCATTACAGTTCTATAATTTGATTTCTCTGTTTAATGTGAGTATGGTAATGCTTATTTTTCACTTTCATTATTCTGATGGTTGTAGGTCCACCATATTTGCAATCGTGCACCCTTTGCTAGATTTTCTGGGTTGCGTCTGGATCCTGACTTTGTGGAGATCCCCTCGCTGGTGTTGGAAAACTGGTATGTATTCAAATATGTATATTTAAATAGACATGTTTAACGGACATGCATAAAGATTACTCATTCTCACTTCTATAAATATTTTGCCTAGGTGTTATGAAAGCCGCTCCTTAAAACTGATATCTGGTTTCCACGAGGTAATTTCAATGTCACTTTCCTCCCCTCCACCAACATTTTTACCGAAGTGACGAAAAGTTATATTCCATTGGAGAGCTCTTATATTCCTGAGAGCACATTATAATATTCATAAGAAGCTTGAGACATGTCTCGCTCCCCACTACATGTTACCCCCTTACATTGATGGTTGCATGCTTGCAATTGAAACCATTTTTTGGGACCTTGGGATTCCTCTATATTTTATCATTAAGTTATGCTCACCTTATCTGGCATTTTATTGAGCAGATTATAGTATACATTTTGCTGGGTGATCTTTTTGGTTTTACCTGAGCCAACTTATGGTTTATAGGATATCACAAAGCCCATTGAGGATGAAATATGCAGATCACTTAAGAGATGGCGGTTTTCCTTCTCAGCATTGAAACTGAAACAGGAAATTCTTTATTGTAAGTCCAAATTTGTGTTTGCTTCAAAATCTACCATTTCTCCTTTCACTTTAACGCTGCAATTTGCAAACAATTGTGAGTGATTACAGTTGACAATTTTGTGGGTTCTTAAGAATTACAGTTTGGTGCTCTTTTTGATACTTGGGATGCATTTACTTTCAGGTCTCTTTGATCAAATCATACATTCCACTGAAAATGTTGACATTAATGGGTTGTTCAAGCATCTCCATCCAAAGGTATTTGTTGCTAATGATCCTCGGAAAAAAGTAAGCTAATGCTTAATATGCTCACCTCACTTTTGGAATGCCCAGATTATGTTAGGGTTGCCAATGTTAGAAGGGACAAATCCAGCATCCTGTTTTCCTCGTACTGCTATTGGCTACCAAGCTACTTGCTACAGTCGGATCTGGAGTGAGGTTTGTTTAACCTTTTACTGTCTTTTTGATTGGAGAATGGGGATTTGCACTCTTTCTATTGTACGAACTCAATACATTTTTTGATGCTTTTCTAGGTTTTTGCGGCTGATATATTTTCCACGAAGTTTAGCGACGACATCTTCAACCAGCATACTGGCATGCATTTCAGGAACAAGGTAATCAACTCTGACTCTGCTTCTGTTCTAAAAAATCACTGTCTTTAATGCATGTCCATGTAATACTTATTAGGTACAGTTGACAGGATTACATAAGAAAAGAAAGCTAAAATCTTATTCATAGTATTGTCTAGTCCCGTTCAGTATTGTTTGTTGAACCACTTGGTTTAAAAGCTTAAATTATTAGAGAGGACCACATTTATATCATTTAAATTGTGCCTTCAAAATGCCCCCTTCACATGCATGCGGGTTTCATTTTTTCCATCAAAGCCTAACGCATGCATAATTTCATCAAGCTTTAAATAGTTTTTAAAATTGCTTACCAAACACTTGATAGAGTTTTATTCTACTAAAAGTTTGATATTATTGAGCCGTGTTTCAATAAATGTTTTATAGCCGACTTCAAATTATTGGGGAAAATGTTTAGTTTATTGTTGTACATCTCATCTTTATAGAGAGCTACATTTGTCATTCAATATATGCCTTTCTAAACCGTGTAATGCGACAGGTATTGGCTCCGGGTGGAGCAAAAGATCCTCTTGAAATATTATCCGATTTTCTTGGACGGGAGCCATCAATACAAGCATTTGTAAACAGCAGAGCAGATTCAATCTAGTGCTTTGCTTCACTATATAGCAGGATATTTCTTTTTGTTCCCAGTGAGTCCTGCAATTTTGGTTGTCTGGGAAAATTCTTAAGGTATAAGTTTACTCCAAACATAAAATTACATGTATCTGACAATAAACTTGAGCTCAATGTACCATACTCGTACTATGTTGGAATATTTATCGGTTTCAGATCAAAGAATAAAACCAGACTTGAAAGTGTGTTGCATCATTTTCCTTCAGAAGTGTTATTCGTCCTCACTATAGTTCTTTTTTGTTAAAAAAAAAAAAAAAGGTTACACAGCTTTTATTATTTTTTTAAATCGTAACTTTTATCAAAATCTAATAAAAAATTAATTTTTATCTAAATCAAACANTTCTTAAGGTATAAGTTTACTCCAAACATAAAATTACATGTATCTGACAATAAACTTGAGCTCAATGTACCATACTCGTACTATGTTGGAATATTTATCGGTTTCAGATCAAAGAATAAAACCAGACTTGAAAGTGTGTTGCATCATTTTCCTTCAGAAGTGTTATTCGTCCTCACTATAGTTCTTTTTTGTTAAAAAAAAAAAAAAAGGTTACACAGCTTTTATTATTTTTTTAAATCGTAACTTTTATCAAAATCTAATAAAAAATTAATTTTTATCGAAACCAAACAGAGGCTTATATTTTATCCTTTATTGCTATCGAATAATGTACAATTCAACGAACAAAGTGTGTCATATTTGGTAGTTGGGCTCGACAGAACTGAAATAGGTGCTTCATAAAAGTTGATAGTTCTATCTTATTTAATGTATGAAATATGTTATACGTCGAGTCGAGGAAATGTTGTACACTGGCCTAAACTAGAGCATTGAGACTGCAAGTTGATTCTTTAGCTTTTCGCTATTCGAGTTAAAACAAGAAAAAGTTCGTACATATCCTAGAAATTTCGCTGAAAACCAAGTTTAGAAATAAACTTAGAGTGTGTTTGGTAGAGATTAAAATCGGATTAAAATTAAAAAATTAATCGTTATTGTTGACTTTTATTAGACGAGTGAGACCCAATAACGACTATATTTTCAATTTTAATTGGATTAAAATCTATACCGAACAAGTCCTTACAAGAAAACAGTGCTCCTCATTTTGATGTTAAGGAATTTCGCCACGAAGAATATCTACCTGCTAACTTAAACCTCAAATCCATGAATGCATAAAATTTGAAATTACACGAAACATGTCCTAATTTTGTCACATTAACTTGTACAAAAAAATTGTCGTATCTAAGCAGACAACATAGTTTGCATCTGTGGAGAATTCTCACACTCTGAGGAGGCCCTGAGANTTGATTTTTATTAGACGAGTTAGACCCAATAACGACTTTATTTTCAATTTTAATTGGATTAAATTCTATACCGAACAAGTCCTTACAAGAAAACAGTGCTCCTCATTTTGATGTTAAGGAATTTCGCCACGAAGAATATCTACCTGCTAACTTAAACCTCAAATCCATGAATGCATAAAATTTGAAATTACACGAAACATGTCCTAATTTTGTCACATTAACTTGTACAAAAAAATTGTCGTATCTAAGCAGACAACATAGTTTGCATCTGTGGAGAATTCTCACACTCTGAGGAGGCCCTGAGAGTGCGCGAGTTGAGC
>CAIGRH010208682.1:0-11135 GCA_903798295.1 Fraxinus nigra | reverse complement strand
TCACTGTTCAAAAACTAATTCTTCCTGAAAAATGGGGGCGAAACACAAATGTCATGATCAGAAAAATACAAGTTGATGCTGAAAGTAAAATGACTATCTTTTCTCGAAAATTGAGAACATAAAGATGATTTCTTGAAGAGAAATAAATAAAACATTAGGGATAACAAAAGAGCGAAGCATAAATTTCCCGCCTCGCCGTAAATCGAGACGGGAATGGGAACATGATTCCTACCTTGAACTGTCCCGACTATTATTTTTTATTTTATTCATTAAATTTAAATCTTATTTAAAATAAAAAATAAACAAATAAATAAATAAGTGAATGGGCGGTAATGGAGATATTTAATCCTATTCTGCCTCGTTGCCATCTTGTTGGATTTCAATTCACATTCCAAATGCACCTAAACCTATTTCACGCTATAAATACCCTAATAACCAAATAATCAAATCGTTATTTTTTTTTAATGTACAACCTATTACATATAATAAAGTATAGGGATCTTTATTAACGAGTGATTTAGTTAAATCATATTTTTAATAAATTTTGATAAAAAATTAATAAAATATATAGTTGAAAATTTGATAAAAATTCAATAAGTATATAATTGGAAATGAGTTTAAAAAATGAGCTTTAGAAAATAAGACCAAACAAGGCATTATAAAATAGGCAAAGCTTACTATGTGACATATTACTAATAATTTTGGATTAATAATACTATTGTATAATTATTTGTACATAGCAGTTTTAAAAGTCTAACAAATAGGAAATTATTCATTGAACAAATTCTAAAAGAGTTTGTCTGGACTTTTTAATTCTCATACTCATTTTCAAACATACATTTACACAATAAAATATTTTCAAACACACATTTACAAGTGGGGGGCACTCTTGCCTGCTTTGAATCTTGATGACATCACCACGATATACGGACAAAAGCTCATTAGGAGCAGAAATTAGAGATATGTTACGCTTAGAGAAGGGGGTGGGGTGGTTGGTTTCACATATACTCACAAATGTAGGGGGTGGGTTTATTTTTTTTTTTTTCATTTCTTATACATACGGCCCCCACACATGTGAGTGAGTGTAGAATTTCTGTGAAAATTTCTTTAGTACATATGGATTAATCCTAGAAATTAAGCCAAACAACGATCTCACGCATATTTTTAGAGACTTCATCATAAATTGACACGTGTAACCTGAAGTAAAACCTATTTCTTAACCAATCTTGCAGTAAACTAGGGTTGGACATTGGTTGGTTCGATTCTGAAGAGAATCGAATCGATCCAAAATTTTAGGGTATTTAATAAATGGAATCGTTGGGTCCAAATATAATTATGGAACCATTTGAGTTCGACTTCCTTCGGTTTAGTTCGATTCGGTTCCGTTCCGTACTATAATTAAATTTTTTTAACATATAAATACAAATAATGATATGTTCATTCGAAATAACCCAATTTAAAAATATATAAATAACAAGCCGTCGAATAAGATTAATTCAATGTATACAAATATCAAAAAGTATATACTAATATTAAAATATTGGTGATTCATGTCAATAATTTTTTTACTTCGAAAAGTTTGTATAAAGAAAATGAAATATAAATTAAAAGTTAAAAAAAGAAGATAATTTAATTAATTTAATATAATAAATTTAAAAAATCATTTATATTAAGTTATTATTCGATTTTTCGGTTCTTAGCCCCTGTTTGGTGCACATTATTTTCAAAAGAATGCATTTTTTTGGTTGATGTGATAGGGAATATGTGGTTGAAAAAGAATGAAAAATTATTGATGTTATAGAAAATATTATTTTATTGAAGAATGTGTAGTTGAAAATGAGTAGAAAAATGAGAATGAAAAAAATAACGTGGAACAAACAGGGGCTTGATCTAGAATCGAGAACCAACCCAAACCCATCGGTTCTCGATTCAGATACCCGTTCGAGTATTTAACTTATGAAGAACCACTCGGTTCGATTCGGTTCGGTTCGATTTTTGAGTTTTGTCCAGTCCTATAGTAAACTCAAGTTTGAAAACTTTTTTTTTCTGCTTACTTATTTTTAATCATATTCACACAATAAAATATTTTGCACATAAATTCAAAATTTTTATTTCTTACCTTTTAGTCACATATTTTTCAAAAAAATTACTATTTAAATATTTTTTTTTTCAAATAATGATGGTCAAATGGAGGCCAAAATTAGTAAAATGAAAAATTATGGTTCATCCACTAATTTTTATTTTTATTTTTATTTTTTTTTTTTAACTAGTGTATTTTTCCAAATATTGAGGAAAACCTTGGAAATTGTTACAGGTACTAGGTAACTATTTTATACATTCAATCGCGGTTTAAATCACCTCGTTAGAATAATAATGTCAGAAACATTACGGAATTTTAGGTGGCGAAACGTGATTTGATAGAAAATATAAAAATGTTTTAAACAGTACAATAATAAATTGACATTTGACATTATGTCAATTATTCTGACACAGTATCTTGATCCTTCAATTGTATAATACAAAATCAACCTAATTCTTAAACAATCGTGCAATCAATTCAAATTATGAGGTAAAATGAAATTTAATTAATTACAATGGTTCAAGAATATTGTTTTATTTTAATATTTTAGGGTAATTAACATATATCGTCTCTACCTTTTAAAGACATCATCACCTTTCATTTTTTTGTATTTTAACATTTATACATTTGATTGTGCAAAACGTCATTTTCATCCATTTTCACAATAGAAAATTGTAAAATGATCAATATACTCTCATATTTAAATAAAAAAAAAAGGAAAGAAAAATGAAGAGTTAATTATAACTATAGTCACAATATTCTTTTTTTAAAAAAAACACAATTAAATTCCAAATAAATTATAAATAAAGGGAAGAAAGAGATTTTTTTATTTAAATTTTTTTAATAATTTATTTGCCACTCATTTGTGATTTTTTAAAATAGGACTATAGATACAATTAATTTTTTATTTTTGTTTTGTTTTGTTTTATTTAAATATGACGGTACATTTTCCATTTTACAACTTTTTATTGAGAAATTTGATGAAAATGATGTTTTGCACAATCGAAAGTATAATTAAGTGTAAAAATGTCAAAAAAGGAAGATAGAGACATTTCCTACAATAATAGTAAAATGTAAGGACACTACGTGCTAATTACGTGTATTTGCCAAATATTGAAGAAAACCTTGAAAATCTTTTAAGCATAGTAATAGGATTCGATCCACTCGTCGACTTGAAGGGTGAGTGGTTCAAGACTTCAATTCAATCGGTGAATCATTGTTACATTATAGTTTTAATTAATACATATCTTAAAAATAAAAGACAATGAATTTACTAAGTTTAAATATATATTTTGTTCACATTCATTAGGCGAATTCCATAGCAATCAAGGTTGTGATATTTCATATTAGAAGACCAAGTTCGAGTCTCAACAAATGCAAATTGAATAAAAAAATTGCGATGGAAAATTTTGGTAACCAACTAGTTTACATTGAATAGGCTCCAAGTTCTTGTGAACTCGTCCGCTCCGGACAATTCTTGATTGGCATAACAGTTCTCGATCGATTTCTTTGACAATTAATGCACTTGGATTGGATCGACTATCTGATTCGTCGATTCTCGGTGCCAGATCAATTAATCTGGTTTCAAGTTTACTATTATGACAAAAATAACAAAATGATTGGATCGTAATGGCTGCGCATTTTGTCGACAAGCCTCTACTTTATTATTGAGATTAATTACGAATATTGACGTAATCCTTTAAAGTTATTAAATATACTCAATGCTTGTTTCATTCGCACCCATTCCCATATCAATGCATCAAGACACAATCTTTAACACAAATAATGGAACTTTCGAAGAAGTATAGTACCCGACAAAATAATTACAATCATACAACAACAAACGAAAAACAACGCAAAACTTTGCAACATAATGAAAGCACAATCACGACAAAAGTAACATAAAACAGACAAAAATTGATTGGAATTCTCTGGTCAAACTCCCGATTTATCGTGGTATTTTTCTCCTAACACGACACTTGTACGGTTAAATTATACTTATATTATTCTCGATCTTACGCGAATTCCAAAACTTTTCATGCACGTATAACAATTACCCTTTTGAAATGTGTACAATCACATTTTAAAATTAGTAAATAAAAGTTTTATTTACATAATTATTTACCCTTTTAAACCTCAAAATAGTCTCACTATATTCAGCCCTAGATCGGGTCATGGCTTTGTGAAGATAATTCGTAATGTAAAATTAACATAAAATATTGCGCTTGCTTCTAATATTCTTCTACGAAGGCTTCCGCCGACTCAATGGATGAAGATAATTCTTTATTAATGTCAACTGCAATTTAGTTCTCGACACTACTTTCTAGGTCGATAATGAGCACGACTAGTGCAAAAAGACTATTTTACCCTCCATGTCACCATGTGATATGACAAATAGCGTGACTCAAAGAAAAGTACAAAAGCCCGGCCCAAATTTCTTCTCGCATGAAAGGTGTAAGCATGAAGCTGCCACATAGAGCATTTTGCATGCATAAATCTAATATTATTAAGCCACGCAGTCTGCACATCCTCGTCACCCCCCTTATCTCTCTAGTTCTTTCACTTTCTCTCTCTATTTGGCCACCTATATGTATATCCGTCACCTCCCTTCTTCCACACCCACCTCACTCCACCCTACCCTACTCCACACCATCCCTCTCTTAGCATTCTTGATTCACAATGGGGATCAGTGCTTGTACTGAGTTTCAGCGGCAACAAAAGTTCCGTCAGTCGCACCAACTCAATGCCCACAAGAAAATGATAAGGGAAATACAAATCCCACCAAGAAGACTCCATCGCCGCCATTTAGCAGCGGCTCAGACGCTTTATCACGACGGTGGTGGTGCCACATACATGTTCATGGACTCTTCCGATCAGAGACACTTACCCTATAATGATGATGACGATGAGAAGAATCCTTTCACCTCGGACTATTTCAGAATGTACGAGTTCAAGGTTCGTATTCCTATGTCTCGTGCTTATTTATGTTTTTAATATTAATAAATATTTCACTCACGTGGTGGTTTGATTAAAAAATATAGGTCCGTATGTGCCCGCAAGGCGGTAGCCACGACTGGTCGAGCTGCCCCTTCGCACACCCTGGTGAGAAGGCCCGCCGTCGAGATCCTCAGAAATATCGTTACACCGGAACTATCTGCTCGGAGTTCCGCAAAGGCTATTGCAGCCGCGGTGAAAGCTGTGAATTTGCACATGGAATTTTTGAGTCTTGGCTTCATCCAACTCGTTATCGAACTCAGGCTTGCAAAGATGGTCGCTATTGTTACCGAAGGGTCTGTTTTTTCGCACATACTCCAAGCCAGATTCGCCTTTTGCCGGAGGAATATTCATCTCCGATGAATTCTCCGGTTACTCATGTGAATCATTGCTGTGGCTGCTGCCATCATTCTAATAATACGATCTTGGCTTCTCATAACTCAACTTTGACGGGCGTTTCGCCGGAAAAAGAAAGGGAATTTCCACTCCTTTCTAGGTACAATGATTCATTTTATTAAACTTAAAAAAGAATTTAGATATACAGTATCAAATTCAAAAAATTGCCTTCAACAGGTACCGAAGTTTCGAGTACTCCAATGCTCCGGCCGAGCTGAATTCTAGCGGGACGAGTTACGCCGATAATCTAACTGATTTGCTGAACTCTTTAGAGGCAATGAAAGTCCATGAAACTTCTTCCTCAGCCAACAAAGGAAAAGCGCCTATGATTGATCCTGATCTGAAGTGGATCGGTCACCTGGTGGACTCCGTGGATTGAACAAGATTGATATAAATATTTCTGTATCGAAGATCTGAATTTATATCCAAATATTGCTTATTGTTGCAGTAAATCTTGAGCTATATGAGAGAGAGAGAGAGAGAGAGAAGAAATTTGATGTATTGATTTGTAAGTCTCTCTCTTTCGTAATATATGCATGTAATATTTGTAATTTCTTTCAATGAAGAAGTTTAATTATGTCTCTGCAAATCGTAATTCCAGCACGTGTTTCAATTATTTAGTTTTAAATACAATATAATTATATATAAAAAAAATTCAATATATTATAGTTTGTGTATGGTAACGATTCATATGAAGTAGAATAGTAATCATTTAAATAAAATAATGAAATTAAACATATATCTAATTATTGCACTAGCATTTAAATAAAGTTATAAATGTAAATCAATTTTAAGAAAATTATATATTTTTCAAGTTCGATAGAGAAAATTTTGCTATTTCTTTATTAATTAATAATTAACAATTAGTCCACGTACCATTATATATGCAAAACAAATAGTTTTCGTCCTTTGAAATGCCGAACCATTTCAAAGTATTAATTGAAAAAAAAAAAAACAATTTTATTTTACCAAATATATCCCTTTCAATCGGTCTCTTCCCAAATCGAGGCTCTTTAAAAAGGATCACTTTGTCGTGACACCCATCCAATCTATAAAGGGAGTTAGAATCGATATCTTGTTGTACAATAAGTGTTGCACGAGAGAAAACATAACATAAACTCCATTTTTAACGGTATGCATTGTGACACGTGGAAAACAACTTTTTATTATACACCTCAAAGGTCGCATTGTGCATTTTCATGGCACGCTTTACACTTCATATACATGTCATTAAGGAGCTAAGCATTGCACCAAAGATCAATATACACCCGATATACTGATTTGTTTGTAGATGATAGGGCACGACGAAGAAATGTGACTGATTAGATAAGCTATTATATGCCCACAATGTGTGATTCTTATCGAGTAGGTGCCATCTTATAAAGAGATGACGATACCTTTTTCATTTTTAATTAGAACGCCGTCCCATCGAAATCTACACGCTTTTCTAAACATACGCAAAATATTTGATTATGTACATTCCCTTTTCCATTACCATGTAATGTAACAATCCCTTAAATGACATGAATTTCAGCAAAATAGGGAATAGGAATAAAATAATTTAATGTAAATCAATACAATTCAAAAAATAAAAAAAAAAATCATCAATGCAGGATATTCTAGGGTTTCAAGATATGAGACATTGACTTCTCTATTAATCAGAGTAACGAACGTAGTAGAAATGACCAACTTGTAGCAATTTTTAAATTCGGTGACTAAGTTGGAACAAATTAAATTTCATGACAAAATGTAGCTAAAAGTTTGAGGACCACTTGCTAAGTCTTTAAAAATATGATAGATAAATAAGTATTTTTACACATTTGAACATAATCTTTTGATGAAAACACTCAATAGAGATAAGATGTCGTAATTATTGGAAGGTCGAGGATATAAATGTGATAGAAAAAATTTAGGGGCATAACTATGACATTAAATAAAAATTGGAGACCTTTAATGCGATTAAAATGTGTTGTATTTATAGAAAATTGCAATAATCAATATAGCTAGGGATGACAAAAAAATTCGTCGGCTCGGTTACAATGAGCTGAGGCTCTGGCCGAACCTCATTTTTTTGGTTGTGCTTTGCTCGGCTTGGGCCCAAAAAAGCTCGAACTAAAACCAAACTTTTTTCTTTAATTTATAGTACGTATAAACCGCACAAATTTTAACATTTTTAAGTAAAAAAATATAGATTTGACATTAAAAAAAATAAAAAAATCGAGTCGGCCTGGACTCGACTCGACCCACTAAGGCTTGGACCGAAAGCTCGGGCCGAGCCTTTTTTTTTTTTTACCGAACTCTGCTCGGGCCAAAAAAAGCTAGAGCCGAGGCCAAGGTTTTTTTTTTTCAAATTGGGCTCGGCTCAACTCGTTGACATAGCTAAATATAGTCACCATTTCGCATTTAATTTAAGAATGAGCGCTCTTATTTGATCAAAAATACCCCTTTTAATCTCTTCCCATAATGAGGGCCTCTTTAAAGAGCGTCGCAAAGATCTTATTGAGCATGTTAAGGCACGCTGTATACTTAACATGTAGATGCCAGAATAAGGAGCTAAGCATTGAACATATATGATAGGTTATATAGTGACCATATGCGATTTAGAGGATACGACTTGTCCAACACAATCTAGCTTGCAACAGAGATCGATACACACTCCTATGCACCAATTTGTTGGTAGATGATTGGACGTGACTAAGGAATATAACTAAAAGGTACTCGTCAAATAGGCGAATTATATATAGAGATGAAATTACCCTTTTTTTTTTTTTAAAATGTTGTATCTTTATATACAAATAAAAAATATACATACGAATAAATTTAAAATAATCTTTTGACAATTGAAAAGCTAATACACATTAACTGAGTTTTGATTACACGTCAAGTTCACACACAGCTGAGTTACTGAAGAAAATAGATGTTAATACAAGGAGAGTTTTTCAAGATATGCACTGCAACAGTTACATTGCACTTTTGATAATGTAAATAAACCTAGTTTTGTGATCAGCACAGGAGATGGTTAAGATCATACCATCTTATAATGTTATTTTGAAGACTAAGAACTCTTAGCTTGAGTGAATCCCACCCATGAAGGTCATTGGATCAGGGCAATTGCCTGAGAACTGTGCCTGTGAGAAGTCGAAGCCTGGATTCTGCATCGAAAAACTTTGCATTATAGAAGAAATGTATAGTCTATAGCACGAAATGCTCAAGAAATAGAACGCTAACGATGTGCAAGTTCAAGTGTGGGTACAATGATGAGTTCTTTAATAAATGGACTCTACAAGACAGTATTAAGAGAAAATAAGTTATTGTTCTAGACCTGAGTGGTTATTTACTTCAATTTCTCGTAGTCAAATTCTCATCATCTAAGAAAAAAGTGCTAACCTTACTATTATATTTTACCCATGAGGGGATAATAACACCTACTATTAAAACACAAATTTTCAAATTATGTAAGAAATAGTTTTCAAACATATTTTATATTTTTCCAAATATAGTGTACAATCAAATAAGTTTCATTGGCTATTTTATGTTACAATAAATCTTAAAATTGCAAATGCTTTCACATTAAGCACAAATTTACGTACAAAGAACAACGTTGTAAATAAGAATCACGTGCATGAAACAGGTTAACATAGAAAAAGATACGATGCAGCAAAGGATGACAATCATATCGAGCACAATTAATTTGTTTACTATGAACATGTTTGGGAGTGCTTAAAATCTCCTTATAAGCACTCCCAAACAAGCATGTCTCAGTATGAATAACAAAAATCAATGTGCTATAAATTGGTACATATTCATTTTATATTATGGCAAAATCAAGTGATCTATTTAACTAAATGAAAACTAATAAAAGCTCTGTAGAAGATTAGACATAATATGCAGCAGCAAAATATCTCGTGGTGGTCCAGGTAGGTTCTGGCTTTACAGTGATTTGATTTTAGTATCGTATTTGGAGCTATGAGGTAGTCTTGAAATCATTTATCTGATCACACGACATACATTAAGTTTAATGCTCAACCGACTCTAGAAGTACATGGGAATCACAAGCCACCATACCATATCTTTCTCGAAAGTAAAATTCTCCATATGCCCAAAGTTCACAGAGGAATAGAATGTTCTTGGCATATAATTCTTATCCGGTTTGGTTTATCAAAAGTAAATCTTGGAAACCCAAAATTATAAAACTTCATTAAAACAGTATTCCCTTTAGAGCATCTCCCCATCCTTTTATCTCCCAAAAAATAATAAAAATTACTATTGCCATGTCATCCCTGCCCCTCTCGCCTAAACTCTGCAAGTCACTGACACAGCCGACACAACCCAACTCCTCCCAATTTTAAACCGCCAGCCACCACCACCTAAACATTCTCCTCCCATTAGCATTCTCACTGCCTCAAAAATCAAATCAAACAGAAGATACAGATTGCATACATAGATATATAAAGGACTCCGAAATTACTCCCAAGTCCCAACACTTGGGAACCTGAAGTAGCTTAAATCGAGCAACTTGCTCGTCTCATATGCAGCACAAAGTTACTTAGTGATATAATACATTTCTCTTTCTTCGATTTATTTTTTCTATTAAGGAACTTCACTTGTTTTCTATGTGTTGTCTCATGACAAGAAAGGAGCGGGTGGTGGACATATGAGGAGGGTAGTTCTGTGGAGATTGGAGAAGGGACAGGGAGGTGACAGTAGCAAGGGGAAAAGTGGTTTATGGTGGTGGAGGTTGGAGCAAGGGCTTTTAACACGTGATAACCACTGGTCAGAGATGGGTAATGGAGGGAGTAATAAGTTGCCGAGGGAATCGTATAATAACCATGGGTGAACTTGTCTCTTTATCCTAGAAGTTGGATATATAAATCCACTTGCTCCGAGGAATAATTCAAGGGAGTCATCTGGTAAGGAAGTGACCCATGCTACAAACCAAATAAGTCTGTAATATGGTTCTTTTCACCTTCTACTTTAAAAATTTTGAATCCCCAGCCAAGCCAGCTACATTATTATTCATGGATGGCTTGGCTTATTTAACTTGGCAGAACACGAAGTTGAACTTTCCCACCCAAAAGAAGTTATTTTTTCCTCTGATACTGACAGCTTTTTTTGATAGGCAGGTGCAATCCATTTACACTTACCGAACCACAATTGACAATTCAATATAGGGCTCATTATTGCACTAAAATTTTGAATAAGAACCTCTTGACAGAGAGAAAAGCTATTTGGTGGAAGCTATGAATTTCGTTAATAGACTCTAGGTATACACTCCATGACCATTGATAGTTCTCCTGATTTCTGTTTTAACCCCAAATACCACTTTGTTACTCATAAAAGAACACTTCTTCAAGGTAATATAAAGTTTTTCACCTCTTACAACATCTAGGATTTGTCAGACATGCATCTTTTTGTTCTGCATAATTTTCTCTGTAATTAATTACCAAATAGTTCAAACCTAATATCAATATGCCAAGTAGATTATAGCAAGGCACACAACTCGGAGCCCAAAATAAAAAAACCTAATTTTCATTTCCAAACACAACTAAAAAAAGCTTCATAATGGTCACCGGTTCGAGTTCCTTCAAGGCCACTGAGGTGAGTATCCGGCCGTAAACTTCAGGACCTCGTGAGATTAGTCGAGGTGCGTGCAAGTTGGCTCAGA
>CAIGRH010208677.1:0-12376 GCA_903798295.1 Fraxinus nigra | reverse complement strand
AAAAAAAAAAAAAAAAAGGTGATACAAATTCAAAAGGTGATGGAAAATGTTAAAAAAAATAAAATTGACGCCCCTTAAAATCTTATCTATCTCGGATGATGTATCATTTCTCAAATTTTTCAGAGTTTTCCTCTCGGATATTTTGTTACTTGAATCCAATTTTTTGTATTCGAGCGAAATCTCTTTTCTTGGTGGTGCAATGACTTATTAATAGGAGTTTCATAAGGACATCGTTTTAGTGAGACATTCCTTTGTTCAGGCAAGTCTCCACAGACAAGGCATAAATGTTCATGTCAAGACATTTGAGTACATTATGGAACCTTTTTTTTGTAAGGGACGTGGTATCTAAATGAAGTGTAATGATTTTTGAATGGGGTTTGTATTTTTATAACTCTAGATCGGAGATCCATTGGCTCAATTAGAAAATTCATTGTTTATGTGGTACATTGAGGTCACCGATATTATTGTTACCGACAATTTTTGTGTACGTACAGAGGAACGTAGACTTGAATGCATTTAGCAACATTTCCATCCAAATGCTTGATTCATGTTGATGCAAAAGCTTTCCTCAATTCTGGTCAAGGTGGCCTACAGAATTATTATAACACTTCACAGATTTCACAATTGCAAAATGAAAATTACAGAACCATCAAAATGCACAAGACCTTCACGCTCAAAACTAAAGAAGAATTTTTCAAGTACAATGCCTGATTAAAGTGAACGATGGAGGCAACTCATGTTGAAGATGCAGCAGAGGACATATCAGTTCGCCCTCCCATCATCCTTTCAGCCATTTCTCCACGCTCACCTAAAAAAAAATGCATTTCTACATAAAACAATCGGAAAATGAAAGCTTACCATTTCTGTTTGCAGAGACAGAAGCTTACCAGTGCGAACTCTTATTACATCTGACACAGGAACCACTGCACAAATAACAGAGATTTTGACAAGAATTCACCAAATTTTCATGGAAAAAGATACCGCATATTATCTTTGTATTTTTGTAAGAGGATAAGAAACTAATTATACTCCAGAGATCATGACGATGCAATAAAATTGGGGGGAGTTAAAATGTCAAAAGGAAAATTCGTATGATCATTTTAAAGTTCAAAATTCCATATGCAGAACCATGACAATGCAGATCAGACTACTCTAATCCTCATAGATGAAGTTGCACAAGTTACATCTAAGATTTCAAATTTTTAAACAGAAACAAATCCTCACTTCTGGGATAATTGGAAATGTTATTTTACTTGTGTTTTCAATTTGAGTTTAATAGTTACACCATTAATTCCACAGTCGATTTATTTATTGTAAGTCATTGAAAGCACAAGAATTAGATCCAATGAAATGAAACTATAGAACATAAATGATGCTTTCAAAAAATTTATTAGAGCACACCACAGGCTAACAAGAAAATTTTCTTAAGGTTTTCAAGCAGCAAAATTCCTTCCCCTTCATTCTATTTGTAATCAGAAGTTGTGCAGCCTATTAGTTTTTATAGGGCAGCAGAATCCCCATCCTATAACTTTTCAACAGCTTAACTTGGCCTTTCCAACCTCCACCCACCCCCAAAATTCCCCTCTCACGATAGACTAGATGAATGACTCTTGCAAGCTGGCAAATGAGTAAATATTTCTTTTCTGTCAGCCTGATAAAATGTCCTAGAGATTCCATACTATCCCCCATTCCTCACCAGCCTCCCCCAACCCCCAAAAAGTAAATGAGAAGTCTGTTGACCGGTGCTATTGACAAAAGTGTAAAATAAAGTTTCCCGGCTAACTGGAACCTTGAATTGTAGCCTCAATTTTATACAAGAAGGAAATCATACTATCCCGAAATAAACTATTCCAAATGAAAAGGTATATAATTGTAATCTTACAGAAAATCTTTCCATCGCCAATCTCCCCGGTTCTGGCCTCTTCAATTATCTTTTCTATGACATCTTCAACCTAAGGCAGTACAAGATTATGGACTACATGTAAGAATGTCTTTCTTCAAAGAAGAAAATTCTTATAACAGGATCAAATATAAAACAACTCGAAAAGTTTCAAAAACATATTTTATCTTTTATTACCATGTCTTTGCTCACAACAATCTCCATCTTAACTTTTGCAACAAACTTGTCTTCAGAAAATTCAGAGCCTGCAGAAGTAGAACAGTTGTATAAAAAGACGAAGAAAATTCAAACAAAAAAAGTTGATGCCAACAAACAAATTATAAGAGAAATAAGAGGGCCATGACATGCAGAACCATTCCTTTGCCCCCACCCCAGGCCCCCGATTGTTCCACATTTCATTTAGGGATGAACTAGTGTTGTCGCCAGCATGAAGGATTGATGAAAAAAAATCCATATCAAGCATTGTTGACATTTGAACTATGCACAGTTATTATTTTGATATACCAGCTTGCCTTTCTGTCAAGCCACCTTGAGCACCAAAGCCTCGTACATCAGAAACCGTGACGCCACGAATACCCATTTTCAACAATGCCTTCATGCATCAAAAGAAAGAAATAGTCAGTACCGTTTCTATTGCCTTTGGTTATCAACACATAGAAACCGATATAAGCCCGCTGTATGAAAATGCTAATGTTATGCAACACATTACTTTCCTATATATTTCTTTGGATGGAATCATGGGTATTCAGTGCATTCGTAAGCCAAATTCAATAAAATGAGAAGAAAGTACAGCCCAATGGTAGTGAAAGTGAATTATAATAAAGATACAAAATATGTGATAAAATTTCAATCAGCTTAGGGGAACTTCGCATGTATTGTTGGGATTCTAATACAAGTAGTTGGACGAAATCAACTGCATAAGTTTCAGGTTTTGCCTAATCAATGGTATATAGTTAGCTGTTTAGTGAAACAATCCATGGAGAACATAGGATTTAATTTCTAATTTGTAAGTAAAGCAATTGCAATAACTCGTTAGTCCTTACCGCAGAGACCTGCGGGATCCTCCAGGGTCTGAGTCGTCCCAGCAGTATATGATAAAACGAACATGTCAATGTGAAAAATGAAAAACTCGATGAAGTATATAAATGAAATTTTAGTTCGATTAAATCAAGAATTTGGTTATATAAAAGTAAGTGCAGGGCTAGAAATCCAAAATTCCAAACCTTAGAATCGCTTCCACTTTGTAAAACTTGGCGTCTGGTGCATAATCTACAATGTAAGACCAATCAAGAAAGGGTTGCATAAATTAGAATTACACACAATTATCGAACAGGAAAATTAAGATCCATCAAGAAAATCAAATGGAGCTAATTATTTGAACTTGAAAATATGCACAAAATTGTCAAACTAGAAAATGAGACCCATCAAGAAAATCAAATATAGCTTTAAAAAATTGACAATTTAAGTAGCTTATTTTTCAGTTGAGTACCTGGAGAAACATTGGCTCTGATGATTGGAAGACGAGAAGCGTTAGCTGTGGGATTGAAAGTGAAATTAAGTGGCGAAGGGTAGAATTCCCTGAACCTGGGGGTAATTGACAAAGAAGCAATTTGAGGGAAATCTTGGAAGTGAGAACGGAAATAATTAAGAGTGCCGTTTGATTTCGCCATTGATGAAGAAGCCATGATATTTACTGGAGTCCGTGGGCGAGTGAGTTGGGGGTGGCGGAGCAGAAGCAGAACCGCCTCGAAGTTAACGGATTTGCGGTTTCGTTCGAGGAGCGGGAGGAACGAATAGGAAAATGTTGACTCCTATTGCTGTTAATTTCACATTTGGTAACTTCAGTTTTCCATGAGGTTTCAAGTTGATCCTTAGCGTTTCTATTTGTCATAATCAGTCAATGATATTAGGTAACTATTACAATATGGACATTCTGTTTGTGAGATTAACGTTAACTTTGACGGGTCAAACCTTAAATACCAACGTGGATTAACAAGTCCATTGCCATATTCACAAGGTTAATTTCACGTTTGATCAATTCATAAGAAGTTCATGTTGGCCCTTGAAGCTGTTTTTGTTCAAAACTCCAAATTAGTCATGGAAGTTAACAAACATCTCCCATATGGTCGCTTTGTTGTGAAATTTGAGCCCATGTTTCTAAAAATTCATCGTTTTTCAAACTCATTTTCAATTATACATTCTCTCGATAAAATAATTTTTTTACGTAAATTCAAATTTTTTTTTCATATTTTTTAACAATACATTCTCCAGAAAATCATTATTACTTGAATTTAATGATTCACCAATTTTTAATTAGTGTGCCACGTCATCGTGCTTAGCATAAGCTCTCTCTACGAATACAAAATTTATCTCTACACGTACAAACACAAAATGAAGGTACTCATATTTAGCTTTATTAGGAGGAGTCTATAGTTGCTTCATCGTCATATATATTGCATCGTGACTTTTTGTTGGATTCTACGCCTGAGTAGAAAGTCGCCATTCTTGGAGCCGATGGCGGGATCGGCTAGCAGCCATGTTAACATCATCTCTGCTCGTAAATGCAAATAATTATTGCTACATTTCTTAATAATTTAATATATTGTTCTTTTTGGTAATTTTTGCTTTGATTTGATTTGTTTTTTCGAGGCGAAGGTAGTAGTTGCGGCGGTGGACTATGGATTTGAAGTGGCGGCGACAATTTGGGTGATGAAGACGGTGGTTGAGTGGGATGGGATGAGATAGGGTAAGATGATGAGTGATTGTGGCCCATTAATTGAGTAATTTGTAAATAATAAATATTTTGTGACATATTAAATGTGTGATTGTGAGCCACAAATTGTATCTTTGTGACTATATACGATTATGATTACAAATACATGTTATTACAAGGAAATATGCAAGAAGCCAATCAACAAATGCAGACCCCTCCGATATAATTTGATTTTCCTTAAACGTCATATTGTTCTGAACTTCCTAAACGCCGTCTCTATAATTGCAGAGTACTGGAGGACTACCACGCCACCTTGTGGAGACTATATTTCAAACAACATATTTGCTTCTTTGTTTCGGCATTACATGGGTTCCAATTGCAGGGCTCCTTTTTCCTTTGTTAGTTATGCTTCTGATCTCGTGAGACAATACCTACTGCCCAAAATTTTTAAAGGGGCGCGTCTTCAGGATTTAGACGCTGCAGATTATGAAGAGGCACCAGGGATACCATTCAA
The DNA here is from genome assembly GCA_903798295.1 of Fraxinus nigra. Taxonomy (NCBI): domain Eukaryota; kingdom Viridiplantae; phylum Streptophyta; class Magnoliopsida; order Lamiales; family Oleaceae; genus Fraxinus; species Fraxinus nigra. Next base: position 7,249 of record CAIGRH010208677.1, on the reverse strand, counting down.
CATTCCCATGGTAAAATTTCTTCAAAACTCTTGTATACACAACCTATATGACCACGTACTTGTATCAGACATACGAACAATCTTATCGATGTTTTAGTACTTATATTTCTAATGGATCTTTTATGTAGGAGGGAGAACTCGGAGCAAGAGTTTTCCTAAGGTCTCAAGATCTTCAAAAACCCCTTCAAGAGATATTAAACTCCTTCAGTGCCCACCCTTTTCACGGGAAGCATACAGTCCGCGCATCAGCGAACTAAGAGGAGAGCAGACTCCCCTGTCTGGTGGAAGAGAACATTCTAGTCCAGGTACCGGAGAACACGTGAACTACATAGTATGAGAAATCAATGTCTTCTAACATTTGCAAGTTTGAGATAAATTAGTTTGTTATTCTGACGTTGTGTAGTCATGTACTCCTCTTGCAGGGGATGACTGTAAGGCTGTAACATAAACCTTATATGGTAAACCTCAATGGTAATTAAAGTAAATTAACCTCAGTTATCCCTGTTTATGTCACTGACCTACCACGTACAACTTGAATGATCTTCATTGGTCAATTAATTTGTAAGAGAATCAAAAGACCCAGGTAAGAACAAAAGATCAAAGCTTTCCACGCCCCCACCAAATTTACAAAAGCTCACATGGATTTATTTTAATTAGATATCCTAGTAGTCCTAGCCATAAGATGTTCCTCCTATAATATCAGGTCCTTTTCATATTCCAGGAAGGAAGAAGAGATTCCTCTTTAAGAAAGTCCAGAGAGGGCTTCAAGATTTTTGTGAAGAAAAGGGCATGTTTGGTACTCCATATTAGACAGTTCAATAGACAACGATATGCAGAATTCTCTGGTATACTTAACCAAACATCCCATAAGATCATCTGTTTGCTTGACACTAGATAGCATATAACTCGACTGTAACAAGTAATCAAAGTATATCAGGCTGTTGGACTTTCTTTGGAGTATCTGTAGTGCATACGAGAAATTGAAATAATGACTTCATAAAATTTCAATGATTGAACGAAAATCGATATGCATCATCACAATTGCATTGAGATTTAATCCTAGAAAAAGTTCCAAAGTGAACAAGTATGAAAAACTTGTGAAGCAACTTCTTATCTTGAGTACTTAAGATCATCATCATTAAAAAAGCTAAGCTCCATTATCTGATGTGATAAGAAAGATTGAAATGCAAACACATGAACGAAAACTCGTGAAATATTTTCAAAAATCATGAACACTTCATAGAGAAGGTCCAGAAGGAATGAACATGCTTTAGGAATAGTCATTCCACCTAAAAAGCAGAGGTTAGAATACATCTCAGAGTACGGATGACACCTAAAAGAATAAACGCTGAAAAGTATTCTAATTATTTTGCCATTTGTGGATGGAAAAAAGAGTGTGTTGTGGTTTTCTTGCATTGACTTACAAAGTGGGAAACATTTAGGTCCCTTAGTAATATGGATCATACTACAAGTACATAATCATTTACATAATACATTACATAATGGATATGTGGCACACATCCATCGACAGTCTACAATTTTTGACTTTTCCACACTTCACATTCACGGTCAGATTTATTCCACATGAGCTTATGTAATCCATTATGTACAATGATTATGTACATATAGATTTATCCTAGTAATATATACACCTTTCTAGTTGTCAAAAGACTGAAGTGGCTTAACATGATCAATCTGTAGAAGTTGAGTAGAGATTTGACATACTGATTGAAGTGAGAATAAAATTAAGTTGGCCTGTGTATCATCATGGTTGAAAATTAACTCTTCATGTTGGAAAAGGGCTTCTGTGGTGGGTACAGGGTTGAGGAGATTTGTAAGGCACAAAGTATGGTCTTCGATGTATATTGATAGCTGAAATCTTGAATGTTACTTCTTCATCCTTCTGTATTAATCTTGTTGCCGTCGATTTCTCAAGAGTTTTCCACATCTAACACATGAATGATCTTGCCGGTAACTCTGTAAAGGATACGGTCAAATGACATTTCGATGCGACAGTTTTTGAAAGTATTTGGGAGAGTTCTTAGAATTTCACGAAGGATATTATTGTGTGACGCGGGTGCAATTCATCTTAGAAAGACTGGTCACGCATCTTAGTAATATATACACTTTAAATTGATAATGCATCGTGTCGTTGTTTTTGAAGTAGCACAACATTATAATTAATATTTCAAAAGAATATTATTTGCTTCTAAACAGCGTAAATTATAATTTTCAATATTTTAAAAGAATATTGATATATTGTTCTTGAAGACGCAATAATAAAAGACAATGTGCTCTCGAAATAGCACATATTTCGAATAATATGTCATTTTAAATTCAAATTTATCCCCGAAAGAAACATATAACTCGTGTCATATTGACATTGATTAGTTTGTCTACTTGGTTAATTATTATATGATTATATAATGTTAATCATATTTTTCGAAATTAAATATTTAATTATATGTTATATTGAACTAGAAGTTCAATTTGATTTCTTTTGGCATAGCCAGTTGGATCATCATTGGATCAATAATGATGTGAAATTAAAAATTCAAATCGACATTCAACGAAGAATAAGAAGATTCTTCAATCCAATGAATTCTTTTTATTGATGATTGATCATTAAATATCACTAGCTAAAATAAAGACTGAATTTTCTATATTTCTAAAAATTAATTAAAGTGATAAATGGAATCACATCACTCACAACATTAATCATCTAAACATTATTTGTATCTAATAAATTTGATACGTATACTAGATGATTACATGGTGTTTGCCATATGAAGTTTACGAAATTACTGCTCAATTGTTTTAAATTGTGAGCTTAATTTTCAGATTATACAATCTAAACAGTGTCTTGTTAATGCTAGTGTTGCTAAATCTCAACGTTTTGATAAGTGTTGTTAGGATGTCAATAAATGATTTAACAATATGGTTTGTTAAACGAGTCCAATTAATTGAAAACAAAGTTATTCCCATTTCTATTTAAGGAATACTATTACGCATTATGTTAGTATCATAATTCTCCCCATTATAATCGGCTTATAATCAGAGCCTAATTTCTTCATCAAACTATTTGATAGTGCAATTAATCCACCACATTGCACTGGAATAAAAGTAATGAACGCTAAGAACAAATGCATGGTTTTAATTCTTATCTCAAATGGATGATATTTAATAATGAGATTTGCTTATTGTCAATTTTAATTGGAAAATTTTATTAGCATTAGGGAGGAATTGAGAAGCTGAAAATAAAGTACAAATGTATCATTATCTAAATCGTCGCAAAGTATCATTCGAACCAGAAATTCAAAAGATAATTTATTTATATACATTTACTAACCAAATGGATCATTAATATCTTACATATCAGCTTCAAATGCTCCAACTCGAATTAAAGTCTTATAGGGCAATTAGCTAATATAATATTTGATGGCACATTTGAAACGTGATGATATTCGATTATGATATAAAAATTTTCAAACGAAAATGAAGCAATTGACAAAGATGGTCCCCATTAAGGAGGCATGTACTCTTGATGAGTATTTAGACATAAAAAATTATAAAATCTCAGAAGAGGTTTAGGCATATGAAATAATGAAACTTAAGATATCTCAATAAGTTATATCATTATTGAAAGAAATAAAATCGAAAAGAAAAAGTTGTCTGTAACACTTTTGCACATGATGTACCGCTTTATATTATGAATAGTGATGGTATCAAAATAAATTCATTGACGCATATTGATCAAAAATATGGTTGGCCAATAAAATGACGTAATTTTATCAAATTTGAATTTATTATAGAAATCTAAAGTTTCTGGATATGCGGGCTGAAAATCTAAATGTGTACACTTATGTAAAAAGTGAATAAGATAAAGTCGTAATATGCAATGAACGACTCTCAACATAGTGAATTTCATGGTAGATGAAATCATATGTTCGTACCTTGTCATCCTGACAATGCATGAAACTTGAAATTCGGTTACAATCAACTCATCGGCAAGACTATTAATGTTATACATGAATGATTTAATATGCCTAAAATATAATTCAAGTGATATTATCATAAGGGGAGTAAATACGCGTTATATTCTTTTTTATGTCTCGCCTCCGAAGCTCCAATGAAGATTGCCACGTGGACAACAAAGCCACATTGGCAGAAAGTCAATAAGAAAGTCAAGGGAATGTCAATAGAGTCAAAATGGAAAAAGAAACAAACATCAGAATTCCTTCCATTGAAGTTTGAGGCTGATGTCGAACCCCTTCCTCCTATGCGAAGTACTGAAGCTAGAAGCCGAGGCTCTTGCAAGTTCTTCGAAGCTCTAAAGCGCTAGAAGTCCTTAAGCCGACGCTAACCCACTGAAGATTTGAAGATCCCTGGAATGATTAATGTGACGTCTATAATAAAGTGTGTCAGTGTGCCAGTCTAAAATGTAGAACAATCAATCCATTGTCAATATTAATTATAGGAATTGACAATGACTTGAGGCTTTAGTGTAGGAGATGTGGCCACATGGTATTGATCCAATGATCACCACGTTGGTCATAGCAATATAAATATCATCTCTTTGTAAGAAATGGGGGGGTTGCCATCTTTGTAATCAAGAGAAAAAACACATATGTACTAAAAACCCTCAAGAAATGCAGAAAAGGATACTTAACAATGCTTCCATAAACTTTTCTTTGCATGATGGTTGAAGACAAGTTCGAGTATTAGTTACTTTGAATCTCTCACAAACCTTTTGCTCAATTTATCCTTCCACGTATTCCTTCAAATAGAGAGAAAGAGATATTCTTGGTTATTTGTCCGGCAGTCGTTGATAGCGCGATTGTCATTGAATATTTTCGTCTCTTACCAGAAAGTGTCTCCCACGTCCATCTCGACTGCTTACCATACTTATTCAGGTAAAAATGCATTGGAACTGTGCTTGACATGATAAAAGTGGGTTCGGCATATTTTGGGGTCAACAATTATAAAAATAATTAAACATTGATTTACTCTATTTTGATTATAAACTTTTAGAACTCAAAAAAACCACCAACCATAAATCCCTTCTTACAAAAACCAACCCCACCCCCGCTGCCATCTATACAGCGCCTTTCTGTCGTAGGCTACCTTCACTATTATCATTGTCCAGTCCAAAGAATAAAAATTAAATTCTGCCTCTTTCATTTCTGGTTTGGTTTGCCGACCTTGCTTCAAGGTGTAAGCTCTGTTTTGAACAGTTTGGGACCTTCGTTGCAAATTTTCAACTAATAAACAGATAGAAATTAGTAGTAGATAATAAATTATTAGTATTTATGGATTTTGAAACACATGACTAAAATTATTTGACCATTTATAAATTTTACCAAGATTAATCGGCTTAGGAAAACTGAAATTCGATTCAATCCCTAACAAATAAAAGAGAGACTTATGACATTACTGTTCACTTTTTTGTCAAAATCAGACGACGCCGTTTTGGAAAAACACGGTATCGTTTCGACATAAATCCCTACCAAAAAAAAGAGACAAAAAATATCTTCATCACCTCGCTTCACTTCATGAGCTCGTATCCTCTCTTTTCTAAGGTTTCCTTCACCTCCGCCTCTGGTAAAGTGTTCGAACTCAAATAGTCCTTCCGTACAGTTCCACCTCCAGCCTCTTGTATCTCCGATTTAATAGGTTTCTACATTTTCTATTGTTCTGTCTTTGTAGTGTGTTGAAATTTGGTACCGTTTTGACATAAATCCCTACCAAAAAAGAGAGATAAAAAAATATCTTCATCACTTCGCTTCACTCCGATTTTCAACACATCGAACTCTGATTTCTTCTTCGATTGTCACTACCGCACTGATTTCTTCTTCTTTTCTCACTGTTTCGCTATCTCTGCGCTGGATGAGCAGTGTTCAGTCCATCCATTTTTAAATCGCCGCCACCACATTGCCTCTATATTGAAACATTGGGATCCAACGAATTCTATCCTCTTTCCGTTTCAGAGATCTGAGACACTAATGAAATCGGAGTAAGAAGAAAGTTTGTTGGTAAGTGGAGCCTCGTGTATGTTTGTTCGATTTTTTTTCCTAGGTCTATTTTTAGGTGTTCGTTTTTCTTTTGTGCTTTCATATTTGGTTCAGTTTTTCGATTATATTTTGGGTTGAATTTCTGTTGATTGTGTTTTTCGTTGGCTGTCAATTTTGTTGTTAGAAGGTATTACAGTTTAGTTTTTAACTTCTTTGTTTTTGCTTTCTCATTTGCAGCTAAGAGAATGATATAGAGGCTAAATATGATAATGAAAAATATATAGCTTTGAGCAATACATGAACAGAACTCTCATAGGGAAGGTGTCTCAGTGCAGTTTTTAATTCGAGACTACCAGTTGTTGTTATTAGAAGGTATTATTTCATTTACAATTTTTTTTTTTTTGCTTTCTCATTTGGAACTGAGACTAAGAGAATGATATAGAGCCTATGATAATGAAAAATATAGAGCCTCGAGCAATACATGGAGTCTAAATGCATTTTTTTATTCTAGAAAATCACCTCACTTTGCATGTTTTTTTCTTCTCTTTTTTCTTCTTACAGTTTATTGTCTTAGCTAATATTTTGTTTCATTTATCTTTTGATTGCTCATGTTTTTTTTGGAAAAAAATTGAGTTTTCCATTGGTCTTATTTCTTGTATTAAAAAAAAATCATTGAGAGGTCATTTAAGAAAAAGATAACATCATTAGTGTATCAATCTGGTGCAATTGTTGTTTTGTAATTTAGCCAATTTCTATAAAATAAAAAATCAAGTAGTATAACATAATGAAGAATAAGATATGAAATTAAGAGTTAAGAAATGCCTGTCTTTTGGAGAGTCGCCTCGGAAATGTTGTTCTAAAATTGTATGACATTCATTTGTGCGGGTGTTATTTGCAGTGCACAACTGTAAATAAAATCCATAAAACTCACAGTCGGTTCTCTTCTTATCAAAATTGCAAGGTGCAAGGCTTAATCTCCTCAATTAGGATAAGTTAACTTGTTTTAAGAGTCATGGACTAAGTAAGGAGTTGCGCAAATTAGGCTTTGTTTTATTTATTTATTTATTTTAAATTTTTTAGTGGATTGATGTAATTTATGCTTGTCTTCAATATTTAAGTTATGATTATACTAAGAATTCGATTTAGAGGTGTAGACAGGGTGTTTGTAAAATGACAAAGAAAAGCACAAATGTTGAAATTTGTTATAGCTTTCGTAGATGCACAGAATATGAATCATT
>CAIGRH010208619.1:1133-12034 GCA_903798295.1 Fraxinus nigra | reverse complement strand
AATTTCAAACCCTAATTATTTCATATTCTCCCCCCTCTCTCTCCCCCTGCTGACCCACCCATTTTCTTTCCCCTCTCTCTCTATTCTTGCCGCCACCAGCACCGCCTCTCTTTTCCCTCCTCCCATTCTGTTCCAGATATCTCCATTGCAAGGGTTGAGCTATTAATTTTAGACCTCCTTGCTTTTAGTCATTGTAGGTGGAATGGAAGGTTATTGTAGTAGTTGGCCAGGGTTTTGAGAGAGTGACGTTGGTGGAGTTAAGAAGGTAGGTTGGAGAAGGTGAAGTAGCTTTACCTTTTCTTTTTGTTTTTTCGCCGCTCTTCATCTCCTCTCTTCTCCCTCCTCTCCTTCTCATGTTTGTTGTGGGTGTGGTGTAAATCTCCATAGAGGAGGTGGTGCTAGTGGTGGTAGTGTGCGGTGGTGGTATGTTTTTGGGTGGCGGCGGATCTGCGATGGATTTGTGGCAGTGGAGGATTTGCGGCAATGGATTTATGGCAATGGCAATGGAGGATTTGCGGCGGATATGTTTTGGTCGCTTTTTGTTATTATTGTAGCAGTGGTTGTGGTGGTGTTGTGACGGTGGTTCGGTGGTATTGTGATGGGGGCAACGGTGGTTGTTTGCGTGATGTTTGTGGCGAGGGCGAGGTGTGTTAGTATTTGTGACCAATTATATGGTTGATTTGTGACCAAATATTGGTGGAGGATTTGGACAGGGGTGGGGTTTTTGGTGTATGTGACCGACATTTTGGTTCATTGTAACTTATTATTAATCTGTGATCTTAAATTTCGATAATTTGTAACTAAGAAATTTGAAAATATATGACAAATCGATAAACTGCGATCTATAATTTTTTGATCTGTGGCTAATGAATTAAATTGCGACGTATAAAATTTTTAATTTGTGACCTCGAAATAATTTGTAATAAATTAATTTGATGTTTTGTGATTTATAAATTTTGTGATTTATGACCAATGAACAAAATGTGACTTTTAAATTTATAATTTGCGATCAATAAATGAACTGTGACCTTAAAACCTGTGAATTATGACCAAATTGCATAGATGTGTGACCTTTATATATTTATTAATAAAATATATAATTAATTAGATTATAAATAAATTTTAATGAAAACCTGATTTTTTAGATTTAAAATCCCTATCCTTAATTTTGAAATGGTGTATACTAAAAACATGGTTCATGTATTGTTACTTATAATATATATACCAATGAAGTTAATGCCATTTCGCAAGCTCGTCCTTTTGAGCCCACCTCGAGTTCGAGCAGCCCCATGGGCCTCATAAGCTTTTGGGGCCCATTAAGATTCACCACCTTAGATTGATTGCAATTTAAGATCCATCTTGTGTGTCCATATAGCTAAGTTTTGAAGCCTAGCTCTTATGGAATTTGGCTTCATTTAAAGGGTTAGTTAATTAGATCTAAAATATTTAATTTCAAGTCATTTTACTTATTTATGTATGGATAAACTTATAAATTATTTATGATCCCTTATAAACTTATAAATTATTAATAAGTATACCCTAACATAAGTGGATATCCTCCAAAATTATAAGTTGGTAAAAGTAAATTGTAGATAAATAGATAATACTTGTGGATCTTATAAAATTGTGATTAAAATTAATTTTTGACCTACAAAATTATCGTTTAACATAAAGGAAACCAAAGAAAGGCTATACTAATACTTTTTCCCGAGCCCTTGTTCGATGGCCATTATTTGATAAAAATAAATTTTAGAATTGTGATTTTTAGGAGAATGTGTGATTAAAAATAGAAAAAAATTGAGTTTTTGTGCAGTATATTTTATGTATAATGTTATTTATCATCCTGATGATTAAATATCGATGATGTTGACAATTCATTATTCTTCACATTTTTCTCTCATCCCCTTTCTATCATAAAAATTGAATTGCTCAATTCCATTATTTCATGTAAACTGTCACGTCATCATATTTCAATCATTCATATTAATAAATAACATTATTCATATATTTTTTTTATCATTATTCATATTTTGTTCTATGAATATAGAGTTGAAAATGAATATATTGAAAAAAGAGTTTCCATATAATGACGCTCAAACATGTGCTGAATATTATAGTTTGAAATTAGTATAAACCACAATGCGTGCAGCATAGCAGTTGGAGCCTCCATTTGAATCAAAATTCATATCAACAAGCAAACTCGTGAACTTTGCATTTATGGTCATTTTCTCTTTCATTCTAAAAATTTCAAATGGTTGTTTGGAGTAGTTAAACTGTTAATTAATAAGCGTGAAATCCCCATATCTGTATTTGTAGCTTCTTGAAATGAATTATTAGTAAATTACAGTCATCGTCCCATTTGTTCTTTATTGAATACATATAGAAATAGTTGGGCGGATTCTCCGACACAATTTATTGCCCATAACAAGAAAACCCAAGAAATCTTCTTTGTTAACTCCTTCCACTTCGTATTACCATTTTTTTTTTTTTTAATACTTCTATTTGTATATAACTACCGAATTGTGCTTTGTTTGGAGAGAAAAAGGGTTTGGTTTGATTTAGAAATATGGCTGGTTTTGCTTGTGCCTCTTCTTGTGGCTTGATCTTCAAGAGTAAAGAATCAGAAAGAAATGGTGTTCCATTGTTTCAGTATAATGGACTTAGAGCAGTTGAAAGCATGCAATTGGGTGCAATTAGGTGTGACCCAAAAAGCTCGATTTCAACATCTGGTATGTTTGATCATCCTTCTCTTCGTGATATTTTCCCCATTTTCCGGTGTTGCTTCATATTAGTTTGTTGCGTGATTTAATGAATAGTGCTAAAAGTAATTGTGGGTAGTCAGCCGAATCATACTATTCACTCATTCTCTCGACCTTGATACTTTTTTGGGAATGTATCAAGTATTTCATGCACCTATTGTATTAGGTTGCTTTAACATTCCTAGTATATAATGAATGTTTTTGGGGACCATTTTTTGGTGCATGAGAGAGAGAGGTGAAAAAAATCTTTGTACTCTTGTTTCAATTTATTGCTATGTATTTAAATGATGATGATTTTTTATTTTTATTTTTTTAAAAATGTACTGGCTCTAGCAGTTCTGTTTCTCAATGATATGCTTCCAATGGCTCTAGCTAAATCCCTGTAACTTCTTTGCGTTTAAATTTTCCCCTTTGTTGGACTAAGTGGAGCATAATTGTACTGTAAACATATTGTGGAGTTGTTTTTTGTGTGCAAGAGATGTGTGAGGAAAACTTATATTCTTCTTCTTAATTATGGTTAAAACCTGCAGCAACGAGTACATGTAGCTCTCACATTGAGGGTTTGTACTCTGCCCTTTTTCTGATTTGTTTATTAATTCTCCCGGAAGTAGGGATTAAGGCTTAATCCATAACAAAATGTGATTCTTTTCAGGGGAACTGCTTATTGGTCTTAATGTGGTGGTTTTTAAGTTTTAGGAATTCCACGTCCTTTTTATTTCTGTCCAATTTTTACTGGGAACTATAAACTAACATATGATTTGAAGTTTCTATTTATCTCTCTATGCTGTTGTGTTGATACTTGTTGTTATCTGAATAAATTGTTTATTCTTAGCAGCAAAATGTGGAAGAATTAAGGCCATGGTTTCTCCTACGGTTTCAGCTCCCAAACGAGAAAAGGATCCTAAGAAGAGGATTGTCATAACAGGAATGGGCCTTGTTTCTGTTTTTGGCAGTGATATTGACACGTTTTATAACAAACTTCTTGAGGGTGTGAGTGGAATCTCACCAATAGACCGATTTGATGCTTCAGAATTTTCTGTTAGGTTTGCAGGTCAAATTCGGAATTTCTCTTCCAAGGGCTACATTGATGGGAAGAATGATCGCCGGTTAGACGACTGCTGGAGATACTGTTTGGTTGCTGGGAAGAGGGCCTTAGAAAATGCCAGCCTCGGACAAGAAGTACTTGAAACTGTGAGCCTTTTGCATGTTCAAAAATGATTTTTCGGATTAAAGAATCTATTGAAGACAATTTAAAAAATATAAGTGTCTTTTCTCTAACACCTTAACTTTACAATGAGCTGGTGCAACATGGTATCTGCCAGGCAAAGGGCCTGGGTTTAAGTCTCGCCTCCAACCATTTATGAAAATACATTTAAGGGGTGTTTTGAAGACTAAATTTAAATAATTAAAGTATACTCTTTCTAATAACTTAAGCTTTGAGACAAGGTGCTTTGAGAGAATCAAACATATAACATGTTCTCTTGAATGTTGCAGATGGACCCTACAAGAATAGGAGTTTTGGTCGGATCAGGCATGGGAGGCATAACAGCTTTCAGCAATGGAGTGGAAGCTCTAATTCAAAAGGGATACAAGAAGATAACTCCATTTTTCATTCCGTACTCCATCACTAACATGGGGTCTGCATTACTTGCTATAGATACCGGCTTAATGGGGCCTAATTACTCCATTTCGACAGCTTGTGCTACTGCAAATTACTGCTTCTATGCAGCTGCGAATCACATTAGAAGAGGAGAAGCAGATATCATGGTAGCCGGGGGGACAGAGGCTGCCGTAATTCCTACTGGAGTCGGAGGCTTTATAGCATGCCGAGCATTGTCTCAAAGAAATGACGAACCAGAAAGGGCATCACGGCCATGGGACAAAGGTCGTGATGGTTTTGTCATTGGCGAAGGCTCTGGTGTACTGGTATATGAACTCATTCAGATACACCTGACTGATTATTGAAGCATTTATTTTGAGAAAAAAGTTAATTTTATGAGCGTTAACTTAGATTATGAATGACAGATAATGGAAAGCTTGGAGCATGCGATGAAAAGAGGAGCTAATATTATTGCAGAGTACTTGGGAGGTGCTGTTACTTGTGATGCTCATCACATGACTGATCCTCGATCAGATGGGCTAGGAGTTTCGTCTTGCATAATCAAGAGTTTGGAAGATGCTGGAGTGGCTCCTGAAGAGGTACGAGTGGTTCATACTGTATCCTGTAATTACGGGATGCGTGCATTTTGAACATAATGTTGTGTTAGCCCTTGTTTGGTTCAGCTAAAAATTCTAATTAAAATCAAAGTCAAAATGAACAAATAATTTTCAACCACACATTCCATAAACTTCTATGAAAATCTACTAAAAAATCTGATTTTTAATCTAAACCAAACAAGGGCTTAATTTGGTTCTCCTATGCTGATTGGTAAATTCTCGTTTAACAGGTGAACTACGTAAATGCTCATGCAACATCAACCCTTGCGGGAGATTTGGCTGAGGTCAATGCCATCAAGAAGGTCTTCAAGAATACCTCAGAGATAAAGATGAACGGTACCAAGGTGAGAAACCTTTTGACAATACTGATGCAGCAAGAAACTAAAGTCTTGTTCCAAATAATCTTGGGATCGGCTGGACAAATTCTTTTTTGCTACCCGTACAGTTTACTGCTAGATGATCTAAGGCAACCAAATTCTTAGAAATCACAAGAAGCTGTGATGGTTTTTATCTAACCCTCCCTCTTCTAACATATTGTACTAAGTTATCACCACTCTTTTGAATATGAACATCTTTAAGTCTACTCGAAACATGTTCCAACTACCTAAGTCGTCACTCCTTAACTTATCTTCAGACATTGCTACCTCCATTTGTTGCCAAATTTATTAGCATCATCAAGGTAAATTGGCTCACGGTTGAACCGAGTAGTCATATATTTCTTAAGATGCACAATATTGATGCTATTGCATTAGTTTCACATCTTAGCTGAATTCTTGAAACTATTTCAACAACTATGATTCAGTCGATGACCGGGCATGGCCTTGGAGCTGCTGGTGGACTCGAGGCTATAGCAACCATTAAAGCAATCACCACTGGCTGGTTACATCCAACAATCAACCAACAAGTACGTTACAAAAACTCCAGTATATTTTTTTTTTTTTCATATTACCATATTCACAATTATAACGTGACATTGTATTATTAGTTGTCCTAATTATTCGTCCTGTTCGTAGAACTTGGAGCCTGAGGTTACCATTGACACAGTCCCGAACGTAAAGAAACAGCATGAAGTAAATGTTGGTACGTGATCTTATCCTTATGTGGTTGATCATTCATATGTAAAATTCAAAAAATCCAGGTTTGAATGATCATTATGGGACTTGCACTAAGCTGAAAAATCAAGAAAGTGTTATTTCTTGAGACATGCACTTTCTTGAATTTAAGAGAAATCTTATTATTCTCGTTCATCTGCAGGTATCTCTAACTCATTTGGCTTTGGTGGGCATAATTCGGTCGTTGCCTTTGCACCCTTTAAGCCTTAAAAAAAGCTGATAGAAGAACTGGACTTTGCTTTTCTCTCATCAGAGGGACTGATTTATGCCTCATATTTTAATTGGAAGTGTAATTTAGAGTCAGAGAAGTTTGAGTGTCGAAATCTTTAATGCTGGAATCATTTTTTGAAAAAAAAAATGAAAAAAATTGGTTTTTTCACTATTTCTTTCCAATTTATCAAGGGCCTGATGGGAGTACATTCATTCTCTATCACTGAATAAGATTGTTAAAACATTGGTTTTTTCTTGTCTGAATCTGGCCTTCCCCCTTTTATGAATGCATAGTATGAAAAATTTACTTGAAAGCTACTTTTAAGCTTAGAAATTTGTTTCCTTGGTTACTTTAAAGCTCTTTTACCGTCTAAAACCTTAAACCAAACATGCTCAAAATCCACGATTTTCATACAAAAGCAAAACATTCCTTTGAATAAAGGATAGGTATTTGTCACGTACTTTATCGAAGAAAAGTTATTAAAGCATGAATATTAAAATTCCATGGTTTAGTACGTCATGTCATTCATCATCATCAATTTATGCATAGTGACAAGATGCTTGGTCCTTATTGTTATATATATATATATATACATATATATATATATATATAGATTTTCCATAGATAGGTAGGTGCAATTATCATGGATTAATTAAAATATAGTGCAACTTGCCAAAGCCATAAATTACATTGGTTTGGCTTGTCAAAGTTAGTCCACGAACTAGTTTAATTTGGTTTTTTTGCTTGCTTTTGATACTACTATCGACTTATAGTAGTTTTTATAATATTTCAGTATTCTTTTTTTTTCTCGATAAAGTTACAATACAAAAGAAAAAATACGACACCACCACTAATCTCGAGTTCTATTCCCAATTATTTAGTCAGTCATAATCAAACTACATTGTATGTAAACAACCTTTTTCTAAATTTGATCCAAGTCTAAGCAAACTTAGATCTATTTAATTATATGATGGCTCTACATCCATAGATATGGCCCTTGTCTCTTCGCTAAAGGTATGAAATAATGCCTTTTACTCATAATTGTTTTATGTCATTTTGCTCGCTGAATCATCTGAGTGACTATGAAGTCATCGTTCCACGCCTTCTCTACAAGTGAGATCTCCTTATAGGAGGAAGCTCAACTATGTGGCAATTGAGAAGAACTAAAATTTTATACATTGTACCATTCAATCAAAATCTAATATTGTTGGTCAGACAAAGAGAATGTTTAAATTATGAGCAATGCTATACTTCCCTACTGAGGTTACAACCTCAGTCTAGGTGACCTAAATTTGGGATTAAATGATAGGTGAATAACCTATCATTCAGAGCCACCTAGACTGAGGTTGTAATCCCAGTGGGGATGAATAACATTTTTGTTAAATTATTGAATAGTGTTAAAGATGAAAAATAAGTTAATGGTATATTGCATTATAGGTTTGGAGCTGATAACATTAAAGCTGTCCTGCATATTGCAATAGCTATAAATTACTTAAATTTAACAGTAAAATCACATGGCTAAGTCCACACTAATGATTTGAGATTAGTTACACTCAACATGTGACTTTTGTTCCTTATTTGTCTATGCAGAATTGGTTAGTGGAGTAGATGTAGTAATTGAACCCTACTAAATTTGAAGCATTGTAGTTTCAGATCCCAAAAACTCAAAGGTAGCATGTGTGTAAATAATTGTCTTAATGTCTAAACTGATACTTATCAAATTTCCGAAGTAAATAGAAATAAGTCTAGTGGGTCTCCTTTCACTTGTCATTCGCTAGTCCTCTCATGTCCTGGTTGTATCAAGTCGAGTCGAAGTTTAGATCCAATTGAAATATAAAAATTAAGTAGATAATGTAATTATCCAATTAAAATTGAAAATAGTGTGGCAGATCACCTTCGGTCCTATGAGGTACGGACTTTGCTCGCTCGACTGTCTATTGGGTTGAGTCGAGCCTTCATAAGGTGAATTTTTATTCACAATAATTCCAAATATTGCTATAGTGGTGGATGTAGTTAATCATATTTTATTTGTTGCAACCGTGTACGTGGCTATGACGGCCTGTCGAATTGCAAAGGAGCAGGACCAAATTTCCACTTCCATTCCCTTTTTGTTGTTCCAATCTGCTTAATTTATAAGTGATTAATTAATTATAATTAACATAATGAATAGATTCCAATTACCATAATTGTCATCACATGGATACAACCCAAAAAACTTTTATTAGATGGGCACGATGAAATTAAAAATACTATACTAATGGAATAATAGTACATTTTAATTAGAAATCATATGTTTTTTCTTAGTAGGGACATCCCCACGTCCGATTCGTAAAATACTAGGTGGGACATTCGCATAGTTTGGGAAAATAAAATTTTAAATAGTGATTTTTTGGGAGAATATGTTGTTAAAAGTAAGAATTTTTTTCGAATTTATGTGTAAAATATTTTATTTTGTAAATGTATGATTGAAAATAAGTATAAAAATTAAAAAGTTTTGAAATAATGATCGTTAAACCATACTAAAATATTGTGTTAACCCACCTGTGAAATATCGTGTCGCTGGTTCTCAAACTTATTATTTCAGTAGTAAATTGATTTTTAATATTTAAAATAATCAAGTTGAATCTTGACTTGTTATGACTGTATAATCACTCTTCAATAACCAGAACTTTGTTAACTCTCTGTTATGTCACTGTTTGACAATTATTATTTAGGAAAAATTGAATTTCGAATAGTGATATTTAGGAGAATGTATAGTTAAAAAGTAGAAAAAAAAAATTGAGTTTATATGTAGAATATTTTATTTGTGAATCTGTAGTTGAGAACGAGTATTTAAAAAAAGAAATTTAAAATAATAGTTGTCAAACAGAGGCTAAGGTGTCTCATAATTGTAATAGAATATGCCCCATTTAAAATCCATGGGTACTGATGCAAGTTATGGATGGTGTTTGGTAGAGATTAAAATCATATTAAAATTGAAAAATTAATCGTTATTTTTGACTTATATTAGACGAGTGAGACCCAATAACTGCTATATTTTTAATTTTAATTGGATTTTGAGCTCTACCAANTGAGTTTATATGTAGAATATTTTATTTGTGAATCTGTAGTTGAGAACAAGTATTTAAAAAAAGAAATTTAAAATAATAGTTGTCAAACAGAGGCTAAGGTGTCTCATAATTGTAATAGAATATGCCCCATTTAAAATCCATGGGTACTGATGCAAGTTATGGATGGTGTTTGGTAGAGATTAAAATCATATTAAAATTGAAAAATTAATCGTTATTTTTGACTTATATTAGACGAGTGAGACCCAATAACTGCTATATTTTTAATTTTAATTGGATTTTGAGCTCTACCAAACATGGTCATGATGTAAAACCTAACTTTATAAATTAGATATTCTATGATCACATGATGATTTGGAGAGTATCTATTATGGATTGTGCGACTCTAATGAAAGATTGATTATCATCTTGTTATATTTCATAGGTTGGGGCCACTAATAATTTCTTTGTTAATAAGTTGTGAATTTTTTTGTCTTTAATATGGTAAATTCCGTTTGTGATAACTATATTAAGAGCTTATTTGGGAGGAATTTTTGGGGGAATAATTGATTTTGAATAGTATATGATGGGAAATGTGTGGTTAAAAAAGAAGAAAAAATTATTGATGTGATGAAAAATATTATTTTATTAAAAAATGTGTTGTTGAAAATGAGAATTCATTTACTGTAGAATTTGAGAATCCGTACCAAATGGGCCATAAGTAAAGTGTCAATCAAGTAATTGTACTTTAATATTGTTCAACTGAATAATTGTAAAAAAGTGTGGTTAGAGATGAGTTTGAATTTTTATTTTATTTTATTATTTTAATGGTTGTAAAACACGGGCTAACAGCCTTACGAACTCTAGGGGTATCTTTTTGCGTCAAACTCTTCTTTTTCTTTCTCATTTTGTAGACTGTTATAGTCCGCTCCTCTTTGACAATTATTTGTATATATTTATTTTTAATTACACATTCACATAATAAAATATTTTGTACGTTCGTACTTTTTAATCATATATTCTTCTAAAAATCACTATTGAAAAATCTATTTTTTCCAAATAATAATTTTCAAACAAGGCTCAATCTTTCTAGGGTCCAAGTCGACTAAACAAGACATTGATTTATCAACAATGTCTATGAGTTCAAGATAATTTTGTTTCTTGTAGAAGACTTTTTCGAAAGTCATCTTCAACAAACTTACTCTAAAAGTAATTTTAAATAAATAGCTTAAACATATTCAAAAGTAGCTTATCGATCTCAGAATGAGACCACAGCAACCATGGTTTAGGTTGCTACTAACACGCATATAGGGATGACAATAAAACATGTACAACCCAATATCTGTGGGACCCCGCTCTGAATGGGGCGGTGATTACCCACCTAACCGGGTACACGGGGAGGGGAGGGTCATTACCCCGAAGTGGGTACGGGATGGCTAAGGAAAACATAGTCCCCGCCCCATTTAAAATTAATTTCAAATTTAAGTTTTTTATCGAACAAAAATAATAAATTTATCATTATTTTTAAAGAGAATATAAGTTTTTTTAACAAATT
>CAIGRH010208535.1:0-12131 GCA_903798295.1 Fraxinus nigra | reverse complement strand
GGCCCAAAACTTAAAAACAAAAAACGCCCAAGTCCAACATCATCCTTCTTCTTCTACCCTACGCCTCTGCAGCGCGCCAACACCGCAGCAGCTGCAACAGGAAGCCCTAATCTCAGGAAGCCGATTCCGCCTGCAACAGGAAGCCCTAATCTCTCTATACCTTCTTAATTCCTTTTCAAAAACCTGAAAAAAACATACTTCAAATGAGGCGCACGCCTCATTTTTTTTGCCTCAGATGTAGTGGCGTGCGCCTCATTTTTTTCGCCTCACAGATTGAGCCTCGAGGCACAGAAGCTACGCCTCNAAAAAAAAAAAAAAAAACAGCAATGTAAAAAGCCAGGCCCAAAACTTAAAAACAAAAAACGCCCAAGTCCAACATCATCCTTCTTCTTCTACCCTACGCCTCTGCAGCGCGCCAACACCGCAGCAGCTGCAACAGGAAGCCCTAATCTCAGGAAGCCGATTCCGCCTGCAACAGGAAGCCCTAATCTCTCTATACCTTCTTAATTCCTTTTCAAAAACCTGAAAAAAACATACTTCAAATGAGGCGCACGCCTCATTTTTTTTGCCTCAGATGTAGTGGCGTGCGCCTCATTTTTTTCGCCTCACAGATTGAGCCTCGAGGCACAGAAGCTACGCCTCACAGTGAGGCGCGCCTCAGCAGCGTTTTTTCATACCATGGGTGCATGCTGCTTTTGACAAAATCCAAGTCATTTAATGACACTTTAAAATCAAGAAGATGGCAAGGCTTTCAAATTTGTGAAAGTGAATTTTGAGTTAAGACACGGGCAAGATATGTGTTTTAAGTTAACAGGATATTCAATGAGGGGGATGAAATGCAACCTTTTACCCAATACACTGCAGCTTGATTCTTGCTTACAACCAAGTTATCATCTATGATAAAAATAGGTTCCTCTATCAAACACGTGAACAGAAAACAGTAAGAAGCAAGAACACCATTGCTTATTAATGATAAAAAGACTCGATGTCACATAACAATTATAACCTCAATTGTGCATTTTATGGTTTCTTTACATGTCTTGCTAGAGAGTGCACACATACATGGAGAAACTAAATTAAGTATTAATACATGAAAAATTGAGCAGCACTACCATATTCTCATTGAAGCTTAATATCGAGGCAACATTTCCGCAACGGTAACAATAGTTTGGAGCAGACCACACCTGCATATTCAAATGAGCAATGAGATTATCAAAGAATACACGAAAAAATTGCACCATGAAATACAGTCATCGCTCAGATATAGAAATGGCAACTCACAGTTACAAGTCCTTTATCTTGAAACATGTACTTTAGACCTTCTTGTACAAGTTGGTGGGCTCGGCAAACTAGATCAAGTTTGTTAATGTGATTGAACTGCAAAAAACAACTACAAGTTTTAGCATTCCTTATTATGTTTGAACCAACACAACTATCTCGAACTTTTGAGATGTCATTATCATTATCTGGATTCTCTTGGATGTTCCTTTAGCTAGAGTGGGCAGTTCACCCATGAGAATGAACGTCTGCTGCACCATTGGCTACCAAGCTTCTCACGTGTCATGGACTTACCTCAGATGTAACCCTGGACCCAAAAAGCCAGCCTGCTCCTCTAGGACTCACAGCCCATGTCTCAATATCTTCAGGATCACTCCACATTAGGTCGCAGAAAGGCCCTTCATGGGGAATTTCACAATTCCGATCAATAACTCGAATCTGGAAAGGAAACAAGGACAGAGAAATTAATATAGCCCATGTTTGTTATGGATAAAATCTGATAAAAATCTAAAGTCAAAATCAATAATTAATTTTAACCGCATATTTCATGGAACCCACAACTTTTCAACCACACATTTCATCCATTTTTATCAAACTCTACTAAAAATCTAATTTTAATCCATACCAAACAAGGGCATAATTTAATCTAGCATGAACTGGACTTAATGAATATAATTTAGCCCTGCTTGGTTTAAATAAAAATTAGATTTTTAGTAGATTTTGATGGTTGAAAAATTGATAAAAATCGATAAAAGTCGTAGGTCCCATTAAATGTGTGGTTGAAAATGAGTTCGACGAGAAATGAGTTTTAAAAATGGGGACCAAAGAGGGGCTTAATCTGATATGGACTGGACTGTGTAAACCAAAAGGCGGACTAAACTAAGCACAATAGATTAACATTTGTCACGTCCAAATATTAAAAGTTCATCACTATTAGTAAGAAATTAAAAATATGCCGTTCCTGAAACAAACCCACTCCTCCATAGCAATTATATGCTTAAATGACCAAATATAACATATATGCAACATGCTCAATACTTCTTTCTTTTAGTAAAAGCATGTTCTGGTTGAGCATAGCTGAGCAATTAGCACTCATCCTACTGAACCTAAATTCATCTTTCTACAAACTTCAAAATTCTCATGGTAAATGTGCATTATATTACAAAAGAAAATAATCAAACCTGATCAATAGTTCTAACATCTGGGGATAACCCGCCGTGCACACAAAGTACCTGTTAGTCCGAAGAGGTGAGAGTTTTTACAGCTACCCTCTTTAAATGATAGGTAAAGAGAGACCAAAAAGAAAGATGGCATACCGTTCCTTCAATAATTGCTGACAGAGTTAGATAGTCAAAGACATCTGTGCAATACCTCCAAGCATTTGCATTCCCATACTTCCTTTGACATTCGTCATAAAATCCATAGACCTACCGAGGATGATTACATGGAAAAGCTCATCAGCACTTGGCAGTAAATGAAAATGCTATTGTAGTACATTGTATGTTCGTTACCAAGGGCATAAAATAAGCAAACGACAATATGCATCCCAATCATTTCTATCCAAAGAGAACTTAAAGGCAAGATAGTAATAATCAAGGCATAACTGAATATAGAGTACGTTCTTGTCTCACCAATCGCCCCTCAAAGTCCCAGTAGAGATGATGTGTTCATTATTTAAAAATAACAAACGCCAATTAATTTCTTGTATGAGAAACAATCATTCATCTATCATTTAAGTACAAGAGGGCATGATATAATCAGACTACGAAAGGGGAAAGAGAAATCAAGAATAAAACACACAATTCTAACGATTAATAAGAAAATAAATCCCTGGACTCCCCATTCCTAGAACTCAAAAGGATGAAAAAGTTTCCCTTTCTCAGCTACAACTCGTTCCATTCGTTCAAAAATTTTGCTGTTTCTTATTTTGTCCAAATGATCCAAAAAATAATTGAAACATTAACCATCATGTGCACTTGCAGTTCCACTTTTGAGCTTATTTACCGATTACATAAAATTATATTGACCTTGAAAGCACAACGAATGAAGTTACAATATTGATTACCTGAGTCAATTGCCTGCTTTCATGATTTCCACGTAAGAGAGTAATGTTAGCTGGGTATCTGTAGCAAAACACAAATGAAAATATATCAACTACAGAGAATCTCATATTATATTGGATCTGATTTTTTCCCCTGACAAATTGAACGTTCAATCTACGAAGCTTGCAAAAATAGTACTAAACAGACACGTTATCCATAAAATTCTGCAATTGCAGTACTAATAGTTCATCAAAGTAAGGCTGGATATTTTCTGCACCATTACCTAGTGAATTTAAGATTATGAAGACAGTAAGCAGACAATAATTCAGCTTGAGCTTAGATATGTATTCATAAAAGGATTTATAACTAACTAGAACAGCAAGAACATTCATTAGCTTATTAACTGTCTATTGTCATGTCACTTTAATTTTATAAATGCAATTAGACATGAAGATCCCAGCTCCGTATCAAGAACCCAATTCTTATGTGCAATGATTTTTCATTCTAAACCTTGCTTCAACATGATCGCGAATTTAATTAGACAAGCAGATGGCTGAGAATATTTACTGAAGCAATTAAATGAAATAACTGACAAACAAATAAATTTAAAAAATTCAAATATAGACCATAAATAGGCATGTCACGCACCTTGCTTTGAGAAGCAAAAGAATTGTGAAAACTTCTAGGCTATTGTAACCACGGTCAACAAAATCTCCCTGCCAAGACAGAAGAAGTTTCACAATGTAGATAAAAGAGTCCAAAGATGGAACAAGTATAAAAAGGAAGTTAGGTGAACATATTTATACAAGATTTACCATAAAAATGTAATTAGTCTCCGGTACATGACCTCCAGTCTGGAAGAGTTTCATCAAATCATGAAACTGTCCATGGATGTCCCCACATACTGTAACAGGACAATTTACAGGCTGAACATTTGACTCCTCAATCAATATCTCCTTAACCTGAATACGAAAGTTGCAAACTAAAATTAGAAGAACGTAAGGGATAGCATAGCATCAGAAAACAAAAAAGACATCAATGCCAGAATGTGGAGCAGCCTTTAGAGAGGAAAAATAATAATAATAATAAACAGGGCTTTTGGCACTTTTTATCCTCAACCTTCCCGAAATGTTACTAATCATCTACCCTCCACCGTTTTTTTTTTTGGCTCCAGACATCCTCAAGCTTTCATAAATGTAGCAAAACTCTTCCTTCCACCATTTTCGACACGTAAAATGACGAATTTGCTCCCTCCTTAAATAAATACAAAAAAGGAAAGAAACTAAATAAAAAATAAAAGGAGAATTGCAGCAAGAGTCCTAAATGTTTTCAGAATAAACAAATAAGTCTTCTTCTCCAATCACTCCCATTCCCCAACCAAATCCACCCCCACCCAAACCACCAGCAAGCCAATTGTTGCCTCCACCACTACCCTCACCACACAACTCATCACTGACCCCACTGTTGTTACAGAGGATGAATCCTCCACCATTTCTGAAATCACCATCAGTACATCTTCTCACACCGATACAAAGGATAGCTTCACTTCAATTAATTAATTAATTCAATTTTTCTCAAATTTTTACATCTAAGTAACTCCAATATAGAGGAAATGACAATCACTAAGGTAAAAACGGCGGAACACAAAGATGGAAGGAGTTTAGTGAAGACGTGCAATAAACTGCTCAACATCATAGCCGAAATGACCTCAATCAAAAATTCCTGCTCTTGGTTCCTAATTGCTGAGATACATAAATACTAGAAAATAGTAAAAATTATGGAAAGAAAAAAATATATCCCTTCGGTCCACAAAAACTTGTTAGTAGTAGGTTTTAGCTTGCGACAAAAAGTGCCAAAATCCCTAAATAATAAGAGTATTATACAGATATGGAATGACACAAGTAGACCAGGAAGAGAACAAGCACATAAAGAAGTCCCTTTTCCTCTTCATTGCAAGCAAAAAGATGACTTATTTTTGAAATTTGTTGATTACTTCTTTCCTTGAAACACACCATAGAACAAGAATAACACTAAATTACCAATGGACAAAATTTCTTTAGGCAGAATGAAATAAAGCTATACCAATATGGGATGTCAAGAATCCAGTTTCAATCACTTGTTGGCAGAGATTTGATTCTTACCAATCTATATTGAAAAAATTATACTAAAGGTGTGTTTGATCCACATTATCTTGGAAGAATGTATTTTGGAATAGTAGATTGATGGAGAATGTGTGATTGAAAAAAATTGAAAATTTATTAATGTGATGAAAAGTATTATTTTATTGAAAAAATTGTGGTTGAAAATGAGTAGATAAATATATTGATGGAGAATGTGTGGTTAAAAAAGAAGGAAAAGTTATTGATGTGATGAAAAATATCATTTTATTGATGAATGTGTGGTTGAAAATGAATAGAAGAATGAGAATGAAAAAAATAATGTAGATCAAACAGAGGCTAAAAGAAAGGATCTTATGGTTTGGAAGAATATACTAGTCTATTTATTCTGCAGTTTATGTATTCTAAAAACCCCAGTGCAATTACTAATTTCTTTGTCCTCGGCCACTACAATTTAGACCGGTAATAAAAGAATGCACTGATATTATATCATTAGTTACATAATCAAACTAATGAATGTATTAAATTTCAAAAATAGAAGAATTAAACAATACAATGTGTGTGTAATTACACATGATCCTTAAAGAGCTCACACAAGTGCTGCTTCACAAATACTCCCAAAAATATTCAAACCTCAAGCTCTCTCTTGTAAAACCCACAAAACAAATGCCCAGAATACAAAAATCTAACTGCCAAAAAAACCGAATCAAATTCTTGATTTCTTGAATGTATTTACATACAGAGTAAGAAACAAAAAAAATGCAAAAATGGAGTAAGAAGAAGAAGGGCATACATATTCGCAGAGGAGTTGAAGCTCATCTTCAGACAAGTGCTGACCCTCTTTAACTTTCGCTATCCAATTATCCAAATCCATTTCCCTTAATTCTTCTTCTGATTTTCTTCAACAATTAAATGGATATACCTCTATTTCTCTACCAATTACCAGTTTGTAGATATATGAATACAGAGCAAAAGAGAGGGGGCTCGATCGGAATTCGAAGGCAGAGAAATGAAAAATTAACACTACTGTGAACATTCACACAATTTTCGAAACCCTCCTCTTCTTCCCCGATCTCTGACCTTTTTTTATATATACTAGTTTGGGACAGTGTTATTTTTAAGGCGATATTAGCTTTTTACGAAGAATGTGTTATTTTCAAGGTGATATTAGCGGTTTTTAGTATGTCGTGAATAAAATAGAAAAATTTGTAATTTTTTTTTTTTTGTTAGGGTGTGTTTGAGCCACATTATTTTGAAAGAATGTGTGGTTGAAAAATAAGGAAAAATTATTGACGTGATGGAAAATATTATTTTATTGAAGAATAAATTATTGAAAATAAGTAGAAAAATGATAATGAAAATTTTAATGTGTACCAAATAGGGGCTCAGTTTAATTTTTGTTAGTGTGTTTCTGAAGTAGTACTAACATTTGGAATTCAATGAAAATAAATCAGGGAACTTGCGCGTCTAATATAAAATAATTATCCTTTAAACTAATATGCAGTTGACCGCTATAAACTCTTAATTGGTATCTACACGCTTTTGTATAGCCTTGAGGTATGAACACCACGAGTTGTAGATTGGTTTGGAGTGGGCCTAAATGATATATTAAATAGATACTGACAATGCGCTCACTGTTTATTGCAGGAATTGGGTATGACATTTTGTTTTACATTGAAGAAAGTACATCAATGGCTTTCCTATAGCTCAGAAATGACTACATTCTTAATTTTATCATGTTAAATCAAGCCGTGAAATAAATCATATTTTGTTTCAAAGAATTATTTGAAAACTTTACATTTATTTCTCATTGCAAAACCTATTTGCTGCATACATTTCAAAGGCAAATTGACGTAGGCTTGCTATCGATAAACTTCCCCGTGTAGTCCCAGAACTACAAAGATGTGTGCAAACACGAATGTCATCCATACATAGATTGTTGAGGACAACTTGTGCTGAGTAATCTCAAATCCTCGACCCATCTCTTAAAACATATTTTGTAGCTCTTCAATATTGTATGTCTTGCCTTGCAAACAGAAATATGAGGTTAGTCACAGTTTAAAAAGGGAGATTTCATGACACCAAAAATGTATTATAGTTTACAAACTTTTGTGAAGAGAATTATGCATCCATTAGTAAAGAGGCAATGGTCTTAGATTCATCACCTAATAAACTATTGATAAGCCAAAATAAAAAACTCACTTTCAGGAAATAGAGAAAAGCTTGGACACCTTATCAGATTTACCAAATGAGTGTATCTACAGTGCCTTCATATGTACCTGCTCATCACAATAAACATCAACTCCCATTTGTTCATTTATTATAATCATGAATTTGGAAACATAAGCGATCACGAGATTGTGATACAATCTGAAAATGTACATAGTATGAAGAGAGGAAATGAAAGTTGAAAGGTCAAAAACCCATCAATGAATATATTTTTTGGAACACGACACAAGTTCATTATCAATATTTGAAAGTGAATATGAAAGCAAATGTATAAAACTTAGAGCTAAAATGCCATTTTATCATTTTTTTTTATGCGTCGGGGAAACTGTGGGGGAGTTAGCTAAATGAAAGTCAAGATGACTCACGATCTTGTCCACAAGTTGTGCCATGACGTCAACAAACTTTTCATGAAGCTCATGAGTCCAATGAAGCTGTTGCTTAGAAGCCATATATAACTGTTTTAGTATAAGGTTTGGTTTTCTCCATTTCGACAACAATTTGTAGCAAAAATCACGAAAGCATATCAAAAGCCTCCTAAAATATAGACATGTACTTCAACATTTTTGAATAACATTGGATGTTTTTGCAAAATTAGTTTCTCTTAAAAAATAAATTCGTTGTGCAAACACCATAGGAAAAAAACAGATGAGATAATATAGTAGCAATTAAAATGTAAGAAATAAATTCCTCACTTCAATAAGAATGTGAAATATGGTCATTTATCAAAGATGAAAAAAAACACTGAAATCCATAAAAATGGATATGACTCAAACTCCACATGGATGCCATATATTCTATTAAATATACTTTTACCAAGCGGGGTACACAAAGTCTCAGCTACCAATTTTTCCTAGGTAATAGAATTCCATTTCTTTAGCAATATTGCATCGCGTATGGAAAATGCAATAAGATGATTGGGATAGTATAAGTAAGCAATGTGTGGTAAAGTCACATCACGAGAGGAAACATGTCATGGATTTCTATTATTGTTGTGTAATCTTGACCAAATAGAGAGCATGCACAACCTATGAAGCTAGCTAAAAGAAAATTGTCCCCCTCCTAAGTATAATGTTGACCCCCAAAACTCAAAGAACTTCTATTCCCAAATCAGAGTTATTATAGAGTTTTCTCCATAGAAAAAGATGCATAGGCAACTATAATGCATTGACATAAACATGGATTAGCTCTACTTTTCTTATGCGGCTTCCTCATTCATTTCACACTTATTATTCAGATCATAAAAGTTTAAAAATGTTGAATAGTCTCTGAACATTTCAAAACAAACAAAATATAAGCTTATCCAGAGGATGATCTAATTTTACTCACATCTTTAGGATCGAGCAAATTGATCTGTAATTGATTCGTTCTCTAACCAAAAGAATAGGAACAAACATGTATATAGAGAATGTTAAAATGAGAAACTTGATGCCTGAATTTTTGAATTTAACTTGTCATTTGGCTCAGCTCTCCTTTATCTGACAAGGCTACGCCGAAAAAGTAAAGGAAATCCTGAAGGAGTATATGAAGGAAATGGAATTGCAAAGGCTCGAAAAATTGTGCAAAGACGAGGCCAAAAAAGAGGAGTTCGGGCACGAGATCAAGGACCTCATGGCCAAGGTTAATTCTCTAACCCCTTTCGTTTTCTCTTTTCTTTTCCCTTTCACTTGAATAGTAGCTCCCAATGACTTTAACCTCGTTGAGCTTCAAAACATCGTCCTGAGATTCAAAACCTTACTCTTTTTCCTCTATTCACAACAATTTTTTTGCTATTTCTTCCACATGTCTTGAAATTTAACATTCTACTTTTTCAATGATGGTTGAAAAGCACTAATTAGATATATGGTTGAGTGTGTGTGCAAGAGAAAGTACTCAAAAGTTTCCTCATTATTTTGTTTCATGGTTCCCTATTTATTGCATTCTAATGCAGTTTTTTTTATTTTAATTTTCCAGGCACATATGGATGATATCCCAAATCTATTGCATATAAATTGAAGATTTGCTCTACAATGTTTGTTTCTGTATTTGTTGGATTTTTCATTCTACCGAAAAAGATTGAACCTTTCTGGTGTTTTATTAAAAGTAGATTTATATTGCAACTTGTTGCAGTTTAAGGATTAAATATATATGCAACAATGACTTATTGGATATGGGGATGTCATAATGCTATAACTGTGGTCAACTATCACTCTGCATTTCTCATGCTTGTTAATTTTCTCTATGATTTATTGTTTCATACCATAGCATTAACATTCCCTTGGCAATCTCCGCTCCAGCTTTTGTGACAAGGTTAGTTCAAAGAGAAGACATCTCATTGGAGAATATTAACACCTCCCCAAAACCTAAAGACGCGGAAATGATGAAATTATTAGATAACAACATTGATATTGAAGCGCACCAAGATATTTATGTTGTCGACATGAATTCTTAAGGTATTATGCCATGCAAATTCCTTATTTGTTCATCAAATCTCAATAAGACGCACTTATATACAAATGATCATTGTCAACTTTCAATTATATTGACCAATATTTGTTTTGACATATTTTATTGATTGTTGTTCTCAAGACTTGGTCATATTACATCTATTTGGATTGGAAGCACTTTTTGTAACAAATCTGGTTTCACTTAGTTAAAAGACTTCAGCATGGTTTTGAATTTATAAATACAGTAATGATTACTGTAATTTTAAATAACTTTAACTTGAGAAATGAGAGAACTCTTCAACACTTTTACTTTTGGAATTGAATTTCACGAACACGTAAAATCATCTGAATAATTCTGGTGGCTATAACTACTTTATGGTTCTTAAATTTACAACCACAAGAACTCCTTTCACTGAACAAGTTTTTCTTTTACATTTATGAGACAGTAAAGTGTATGACTGAAAGTTGTGTAGCATATGGAGAAAGAGAAATTAAATAAGCTCCTGTAAAAGCCTTAGAGCAATGAAATACATTTCCAACCTGATAATAGTACTATTTATAGACTATATGTTTACTTATAAAAATTTTTACTAAGAATAATAAGATATTTTCTACCACAATAAAAAAATAAATAGATAAAATAAAATAAAATATTTAACTCATTGGCTCACGTTGTCATTTTATTTTGTCTAGAAGAAAAGATGGACCAACTTTCATGAATTACAAGTTAGTGTGCAAATGTTTCAGTATCTAAAAGAAAATAACTTCAAGTGTTTTTCCTATATCTTAGTACCAATTTTTGTAGTCTTCAACAACATCCAATGTAGAATCAATAAAGAAAGTGCTATTTACTTTGATAGAAAGAGTGATACCTATATGGCATGAAGAAATTAGTAACAATTTCTATATTTTGATTGTTTAAAATAACAATAATAATATTAATATATAAATGTATTAGTGTTAATATAATGTACTTATCATTGAATGAAGAAACATTGAGATTTGTAGCCCATATTATAGGTCTATCTGCTAGATTGTTAAGTATTGTAAGACTTTCTTCTTCAACAAAACTATCTTGTAGAAAGGCTTCTGTACCAAATTTAGTTTGAATGACTCGTTTCTGTCGTACGTCTACAGCTACACCTATCGCGTCTATAAAAATGTTATATGTTTTGGATTTATGTAATAAAGAAATAAAATATTATATTAATATAAGAAAAAGTAATTTGAAGTAGAAAACTTACTTATGTTTGTATTTTTGTAAACCTAATTATAACATTCTTAAAATACGAATTAAAATTGGAATCTAAACACAATAACATTCCTTCTAATATTGCATCATTCTAGACCCATCAATAAATAAAATTTTCAATAAGGGCTCGAGGGCAATGCCTCGAAAGGCGATGATCGACCTGGTAAGACAGGTCGCGGGAGTGGGGCAACGTCCCTGAAAGGAATTTTTATTTTCATATACGTATGGAATTGAATATTTTCTAACGTTTTCGAATTAAATTATTAATAAGTGAAAATGTATTTACAATTTTTGTAAATTGTAGATAAGTAGAATTATTGGCAAAAAAATAAGATATTAAAAAAAAGGCATCGTGTCTCCACACAGCGCGGAGACACGGAGTGCGCGTGTCTCTGCGTGTGGAGACATGAGACACGGCGCCTCATGTCTCCGCATTGTGCGGAGGCGGAGACACGACGCCTCGTGTCTCGGCACAGTGTGGAGACACGGTCTATTTTTTTCTTTTTTCTGTTAAACTCAATTCATTAGCTTTTCACTACTTATTGCGGACACCCTTTATATCGAGGTTAAACTTCTTGCTCTCCTAATTAGTTTTTACAAAATGAAAATAATTAAAATACACTGTACAAGTTTTGGATGAGAAATAGATCTCTGCACTGGACACAACTCCATGTCTCCGCACAGTGCGGAAACACTGTCTATTTTCTTTTTCTATTAAACTCAATTAATTAGCTTTTCACTACTCATTGCTGACACCCTCTAAATCGAGGTTAAACTTCTTGCTCTCCTA
>CAIGRH010208528.1:0-18413 GCA_903798295.1 Fraxinus nigra | reverse complement strand
ATGCAACACTAATATATCCTCAACAAGTACAAAAACCGTGCAATGCACGGGCAAAAACTAGTATATATAAAAGAGAGAACAAAAAAAGAAAAAAAATCAGATTTTTTTATTAAGATTAAAAAAAAAAAGAATAAAGAAAAGAAAAGCAAAAAGGTCACAAATTTAACCCTATTTGTTGCGGTTTGACCGCGGTCAACTGCAAATCTCCAATTGACTTTTTTTTGTATGCAGTGGTGTTAAAATGAAGATCCTAAAAATAACAAAAGTTTTTTAGCTAAACAATAAAAACATGCATATATACTAAATGCAACCATATTATTTATATGTCATACAATAACTAGAATTAAAGTGTTAAAAGGGTTAGAAAAATAGGTTACTTCTCATTAAGTTCTTGATTTTTAGTTTCAAGCTCTACTTTTGCACAAATGTTTCAGGCACTTTGAATTTCTTAGATTGTCTTTGCAACATACTTTGTCCATCCCCAAAAATATTACTTTTCCCTCTTTAATACGGTATAACTTGCCTAAATTACCATATTGAAATTCAACTAAGAATACATCGATCTCCTCATCGACTTTTATCACAAAATCAATAAAGTTGGAGGTTTGCATGCTAATTCCATCTTCTTTGAATACCATTAATTTGTTTGGCTCCTTCATAATTAATTCATTTGTTTCTACATGTTCTTCTTCTTTAGTGTTGATTTCTCATTTTTAATAATGAAGAGATCATCTGTAAGCATGTTACTTGGTTTAAACGAACTTATATGATCTTCAATCCTTTCATATTTTTGCATGACGATGATATCTCTCATAACCATGTCAATGTCATCTTCTTCTCCTTCTTCTTTATATTGATTATCGAAGATAGACATCCTTACTTCCCCTAGAGTTACCAATAACAAGCATTTTTAGTAGAATGTGATTTACAATAATATGTACAAGTCGGTCTAATATCCTTATAAACAATAATTTGATATTTAATCCCTATGGTAAGCCATCCTTATCAAGTACGATGAGTAAATTATATCCCCAGTTTTTAAGTTTATGTATGAAGAGGAATTCTCCAAAGAGCATATCACCATCATCTAAGTCAATATCAATTATTGTATATTTTTTCTGCTATATTGATTTTTTCTAACATATTCAATTTACATCTCTCGAGTTCAAATTTATTCTATTTAACTAAATCAATTTCATATCTCTATTTGAATCCGGATACATCTTAGTTAAACTCATTAAATTTCTTAGAATCCATGTAATGACCGCATTTACTAGAAAATGTATCTTTGCGCTTTTATACTAGTTCTTGAATTTCACTTTGTGGCCTAAATCTAAAACTCACCTCTCGACTCGTAGTAGATTCAAGAAATTATTAAATTATTGACCAATTAATTCAACGCATTAAAATTCATAAATAAAATCAACACACAAAAATTAACCAAAATCTCAAAAAAGAAATTAAAGGGTTACATATAGCTTACATTGTTCGCCCTGACTATGAATTTAGTTACTCATACTAATGAAAGAAAAATAAAATAAAAAATATAGAATTAACAACCAGGTTTTGAAATCTTGATTATGGTAATACTTAGATATCGCTCCAAGAATCTTCTTCAATCTCAACAGGCTTCAAATCATAGCTTTTCTAATTTTGATCTCTATGATTACGTGTTTTTCTCTTTTCTAGAATTATGTGTCCCATAAAAAAGAATAATAAAAACTATATATAAAAGTCTCTATTAACTATAAAAATGAGTCCTAAAGCATCTTCAACATGGAGTTTCATCCAAATTTGTCCAATCCGAATTTTACCTACAGTTAACCAAATTTAAATTAAATTAGGTAAATATTTGCTCAAAATAATAATAAATAAACAAGAATCGAGGGCCAAATAAGCGCATAAAATGCACTTATCACCTACCAAATCCCTCACTGACTTCTTACATTCATGTGACCAACCTAACCAATTCCTCGTCGATGCACCTCCAAATGGCAACAATTATCGTGCTTGATGCCGGGCAATAACTCGTGCACTGAAGGCCAAGAACAAAGTAGGTTTCATTCTTGAAACCACCAAACACCCAACCAATGACATTGATGATGCTTTTCTTTGGGATAGAAGCTGTGACATGATAATAACTTCATTCCTTCAATCGATCTCTTACAGGCACTTTCTTTACTGCTCTATACCAAACAACCTATTGGTTAAACTAAAACCCTATTTGTGAAATTGCAAGGAATGAATTCGAGAGAGTAGAGAACTTTAGGCAGGAAAATTTGTTATTATTTCAACTGAATAAAATCCGGATGGAATGCACAACATTTATAGAGAAAAATGGAGAATGAAAATGTCTAAACTAACCTCCTATCTACCAATGCAAATGACTAAACTAACCAGCTATCAATTTATGTATCAACACTCCCCATCGAGATGAGAGATGTACGTTTATTACTCCCATTTTGGTTAACAAATATTTAACTCTAACTACCCTCAAAGGTTTTGTTAACAAATCTGCTAATTGATCTTGTAATGCCACATGTAACATTTACACTTCTCCAACTTGAACTTTGTCTCGTACAAGATGACAATCGATCTCTATATGCTTCGTTCTCTCGTGAAAAATTGGGTTGCTAGCAATGTGAATTGCGGATTGACTGTCATAGAATAATAAGGTTGCTCAATTGAGATTTACACCCAAGTCATCAAGAATTTTCCTTAACTAACTGAACTCACACACACAACAGCTATGGACCAGTACTCTGCTTCAGCTGAGGATCTAGAGACGATGTGTTACTTCTTTAATTTCCATGATATTAAAGAAGTCTCTAGGAAAACACAGTAGCCAGTAACTGATCTCCTTGTGTCTAAGCAAGTAGCCCAATTAGCATCACAGAGCCATTTGAGAGTTAAATCTGACCTACTTTCAAACAGTAATCCTTATGTTGGTGTGCCTTTCAAGTATCTTAATACATGGTGAGCAGCTTTCAGGTGAGGTTTCCTTGGTGACTGAAGGTATTGGCTGAGGACTTGTACTACATAGCACATATCTGGTCTGGTTATGGTCATGGACAAGATTCTTCCCACCAATCTTCGATATGCACTGACATCCTCAACGGCTTCTCCTTTATCCTTACTAAGCTTCAGGTTCTGTGGTAAGGGATAGCTTGTAGGTTTAGCTCCCAGATGACCTGTATCAGTTAGGACATCCACTGCATATTTCCTCTGATTTATGGAAATTCCATTTGCTATTCTTGATACTTCAAGCAGAAAGTATTTCAGAACCCCTAAGTCTTTCAACTTGAACTGCTTATTCAATTCCTTCTTAAACTACTAAATATAAATCAGGTTATTACCTCATATGATTATTTTATCGACATAAATGAGTAGGACAGTAAATGACCCTTTATCTTGCTTGCTAAATAGTGAGTAATCAGACTTCGATTGCTTAAAGCCTTGTGACAAAATGTATGAAGTTAACTTGGTAGTTCCATTGCTTGGACGCCTATTTAAGTCCATAAATGGACTTTTTCAACTTGCAAACAAGTTGCTCACCATTCTCTACCAACTGCTCATAATCCTTAGGCATCAACATATATACCTCTTTATCAAGTTCACCATGGAGGAATGCATTGTTGATATCCAATTGATGCAGGTGCCAACACTTATGTGTAGCAACTGCCAATAGCATCTTCACTGTAACTAACTTAGCAATAGGAGAGAAGGTTTCTTCATAATCAAGTCCAGCTTGTTGTGTGAATCCCTTCGCAACAAGTTTGGCTTTCTTCCTTTCTTCTGTTCCATCAAAATGGAGTTTGACCTTAAAGATCCATTTACAAGCTACAGGTTTCTTGTGTGCAGGAAGTGGACTGACTGTCCAAGTATTGTTGGAGACCAAAGCCTGATACTCTGAGTACATGGCTTTGCACCAATTCGGATGCTTAGAAGCTTCATCATAAGTTTGAGGTTTATAAATGGTTGATAAGGTCAATGAGTATTTTCTCTGAGTAGGAGACAACTTTCCATAATCCAGATATTCTGAAATGGGATATTGCTTACCAGCCATTGGCCCACTTGTCATGGATTTTGATTAAAGAACATGCACTTGAGATGCTAGACTGTAAAGATAGTCTTAGAGATAAGCAGGGGCTCTTTTGGGTCTAATGGATTGTCTAGTTGGTACTGAAGGAGTTGGAGTTGGAGTTGATTCTTGAGTATGTATCTCATGTAAATTAGGTGAATGGTAAGATGAAATAAGAAGAAATGAACCCGTGGTAGGAACAGATTTAATATCAGAACTTAAAATTGATGAGTCATGAGATAAATCATGAGTTGATGCTGGGAACAAAGATGAACCATGTATTAAACTAGCATCAGGCTTTGACAAAGAGGTAAGGAACTTGGAATGATGGAATGCAAATATGTTTTTATGAAAGGTTACATCTCTAGAAGTGAAAACAGTGTTGGTAAGTAGATTACAGAGTTTGTATGCCTTCATTCCATAGGGATATCCAATGAAAATGCAAGGTATAGCCCTAGGATCAAATGTTATGCGATTTCTTTTGAGGCTGGAAGCATAATAGAGACTTCCAAAGACTTTGAGGTGTGAATATGATGGAGGTATCTGATAGAGCATTTCATATGGAGTTTTTTTTTTCAAGTATAAGAGTAGGAGCCATATTGATAAGATGTGTGGTAGTAAGTATGATGTCCCTCCAAAATTTGTGAGGTAAGTTAGATTGAAATTTGATAGCTCTAGCAATATTTAGGAGGTGCTGGTGTTTCCTTTTCAACACACTATTTTGTTGAGGGGTTTTTACATAACTAAGTTGGTGTATAATGCCCTTAGAATGGTAAAATTCACTCATGTGGAATTCAGCTCCATTATCAGATCTAAGAGTCTTCAGATTACATTGAAAGTGAGTTTGAAGCATGTGATAAAAAGATTGGATAACAGATCTTGTTTAAGACTTTTCCCTTAACAAATATGTCCAAGTCATTCGACTGTGATCATCCACAATGGCTAAGAAATATTTAGGAACATCCAATGAGGGAACTGAATATGGTCCCATATATCACAATGGATGAAGTCTAACATTTTTTAGGCTCTGGTTTCACTTTTTGGAAAGGGCAACCTATGTTGTTTGGCCATTGGACATATGGTGTAATGCAAGTTTTTATTAAATGTGATAGTTGGAACTAGATTATGCAATATAGATAGCTTGGAATTAGGAACATGCCCTAAACGACATTGCCACGGATCAATGTCTATGTTCATATTGAAGTTGTTTATGGAATAACAATCAACCTATCTTGCCTTATTACATTGCAAACAAAGATCAGATGTGCAATTAGAATGAGGAAAAGCTGAAAAGTTGTTGTGATGGAGTTCAGTATGCTGAGGATCAGATTGAAGTAGTTGAGCAAGGGCTGAGGATCAGATTGAATTTGTTAAGTAGGATGCTGAAATGAATACAGTCCATCATCAAATTTTCCCACCCTAATCATCCTCCATGTTAAAAAATCCTGGACAAAACAATATTCATGTAAGAATATCAGAAAACAATTGTGCTTGAGTGTTAACTTACTTGTAGAAATCAAGTTGAATGTAAAACAAGGCACCACCAAAATATCTATCAAAGCTAGAGTATCAGACAACTTTACTATCCCAATATGAGTGACCTCAGTAATGTTACCATTTGGTAATCTCACTAATGCTCTAACAGTATTGGATATAGCAGTTAAGTGTCTAATGGAACACACCATATGTTATGATGCTCATGTATCCATTATCCATTTGGCTGCATCTTTATGAGTGTTAGGAGAAACATTATTGCTTGAGAAGGCAAAAGCATCTGGCATTGAATGTTCAGTAGATGTGGCAACTTGAGGTTGTGAATGGGGTTGTGTTCGAGGATGAGTGGATGATTGCTCTCTCAACTGTGGTACTAACATAGCTAGGAACTGCTTGCACTGATCTAGAGTGATAGTGAGATTGGAAAGGGAGTCCATAACATTAGATTGAATACCAGCAAAAGCTTGTCCTACAACATTTTCCATAGCAATTCTTCCTTTAGCAAGTCGATGACCAGTAGGATATCCAAATAACTTGTAACACTTCCTTTAAGGTGTCCAAGCATGCCACAATAACTGCAAAAAGGCCTCTTCTTTCTCTGAGGTTGACTAAATCTAGCATTTTTCTTATTTCCATCTAAAGAGTGCACCAGGTTATTGGCAAAAGCAGCTGCCTTGAAACTCTGTTGTTTCTTAGTACTAACTTCCTTTTGCCTTTCATCTTGTAAAATAAGTGCAATAACCTTATTTAGTGGGGGTAGAGGATCTATCAACAAATTTTGACTTCTAACTCCAGAATATGCTCATCCAATCCTATAAGGAAATCCATAACTTGTTCATCTTGCTTATAATCAATACCTCTAATATTCGGTCTGTAATTATCTAGCTCTTCCCAAAGTCCTTTGAATCTATTGAAATAGGAATTGACTGATCCATTCTCCTGTGAAATTGAAGCAATTTGTTCTTCAATTCATAAATTCGGCCATTACCTTGGTTGTAACAATCCTTTAATTCAGTCCATATTTCTTTAGCTGAATCATTGTACATAACACTTGGATAAAGCTCCTTTGGGATTGAGTTAATGTTCCATGAAGATACCACGTGATTTCATCTTCTCCATGCGCTATATAGCGGATCATCAAGATTCGATTTATCTATTGAACCATCGATGAATCCTTCTTTGTTTTTGACACTCAGCGCCATGATAGCAGCATGACTCCATGTCGCATAATTATCCTCTGTGAGCACGACAAAGATAAGCTGCATACCTATGTTGTCACCATAGTAGAGGTAATAAGGACTGCTTAGATCTGTGATTAATCAACTAGTAATAGAATTTGCATCTTCACCAATCAGATCTCAAACATATGATCTATGTGACGCCATCACAGCAAAGCTTTAAGGTTCTGATACCATGTGAAATTGCAAGAAATGAATTCGAGAGAGAAGATGACTTTAGGCGATAAATTTTGTTATTAATTCAACTGAATAAAATTCGGATGGAATGCACGGCATTTATAGAGAAAAATGGATAATGAAAATGTCTAAACTAACCTCCTATCTACCAATGCAAATGACTAAACTAACCAACTATCAATTTATGCATCAACACTATTTTCAACAAAACAATCGCACCAAGATATTCCGGCTGAAATAGGATTTGGTAAACCACCACCAAGAACAACAATCAATCACCACATACTATGGAAAATTGAAAGAATTATGGGATAAATTAGCCTCCCTACAATCCACTGCCATATGTATCTACTATGTATATAACTCCCCCTCTGAAACCCAAGACTCCGATCAAGCCTACCAATTCCTCATGGGTTTAAACGACAACCTCCAAAAGCTTCCGTCACAAAATTTGGCTGTAGATTCCTCCCTTCGATCGGGAATTACTATGCCATTCTGCGTTAAAAAGAGTCCTAGCATTTGATCCAGTTATCCACTTCTTGCATGGAGGTCTCTTCCCTCCTCACCCACTCGTCAATACTGCAGCAACCCATTTTTTATCCCCACCACATCTGACTTATGAGCACATCTCTATGTATAGAGTGTGCTAAATCGGGTCACTCCCATAGCAAATACTTTAAAATCCTTGCGAACCCTGAGTGGGTGGCCATTCAAGGACAAGCACGATGTCCCTAGGTCCTTTTCTCATATGGTGCATCAAGTCGTAGTCAACCAAGGAACTTCAAACCTGAATGTTGCCTCGTGTCTCTTTATCAAGTAGTATAATCAGTTGATGGAATTATTAAAATCCCCAGTCCTCTCCTTCGCAGGTTTGGCTCCCAATTCTCTCTCTAATTGTCCACTTTGAGTGATTGATAGTGGTGCAATGCACGACATTGCATCATCACCGCTTATTAAACTAATACGACTAATGTGTCTCTTGTTTCTATCTTCTAATAGATTCACTTGCCTCTGTATCTTCTAAAAGTGGAATCTCTTTATCTCACAGTCTCCATCTTTCTAATGTTTTATCTATTCGTGATTTCCAATTTAATTTATTATCTATCAGCTAATTAGCAAAGTCTATTAATTGTGTTGTCTCTTTTTTTCCACTTTTAATACCTTCCAGTACCTTACCTCGAAGATGCTGATTGGCGTGGGTGATGAGTTTAACGGATTGTACTACTTCAATCATGCTCGAGCAATGCTCTCCAATCATCCAAGCCTATCTCTTTTAATACATGGCATCAATGTTTGAGTCATCCCTCTTTAAATAATGTTATGTTTTATTCATCATCCTCAAGTTATTGATCATTGAGCCACATGTACTCATGGAAAACATACTCGATTTTATTTTCAATTAATTCCTAATAAAAGTAGGATCCCTTTTGAACCATTTTTTGTGATATTTGGGGCAGTTATCATACTTCTTCTCTTTCAGGTGCACATTATTTTTAACCATAGTAGATGAACAGAGTCGAGTCACATGGTCATGCTTAATGTGTTTCAAATATATAACTTTAACTTGTCTCCGTGCATTTTTTCTATGGTCCATATTTAGTTCAATTTCAAAATACCTCAACGCACTAATAATGGTCAAGAATTCTTTGCTCGCACTACTCGGGATTTTTTTTGAACAAGGCATTCTCCATGAATGCACTTATGTGGAGATACCACAACAGAATGGTATTGCTGAGCAAAAACACTGTCAAATTTTAAATGTGACTAGGTGTATATAGTCTCAAGCTCACCTACCCCTTACCTTTTGGGATAAATGTGTTCTCACTGTCTTATATCTCATTAACCGCAGTCCATCTTCCTTTCTACAAAATGTTTTCCATTTTGAGCGCATTTATCAAACAACACCCTACTATGACCATTTAAGTGTGTTAGATTGCCTTTGCTATGCTCACGCAATTTCTGCCCACCATGATAAGTTTCAATCTCACCCTCGTCCATGTTCCTTTCTAGGATATCATTCTTCTTATAGTGCATATCTGGTTTATGACTTAGAAAGCAAAAATTTCATCATCTCTAAAGACATCACCTTTATCGAGCATGTTTTCTCTGTCACCATTTTCTCTTCCCATTCTCGATCATTCTTTTCCATCACCACCACTCATTCTTCCTCCATATCATCTTTCCACACCACCTTCTACTTGTCCTTACTGTACTATACTGTCCTACTCATCTTGTTGACTATATTTGCCCTACTTTACCATCGACTTCATCCGTTACGTATTCTAGCACTCCCGTCACATCTTCAGGTATTGTTCATCCCCTGTTGATGTGAGCATTGAGTCGAGCACATTAAAGTCAAGGTCGGGAAAAGATCCGTTGATTATCGAATGAGGTCCGATAACACGGTCAAGAACAAGTGGATAAAAGAGGTGATGTGATTGTTTTCTCAAGCTATGGTGGACTAAACGTCTATCACAACAAGCAAGGGAACAAGTTTCGTGTTGGGCTCGGGAGAAGAAACAAGATGGATCAACATGATTTAAGTAATGGAAGGAGGGTCTATTGAGTTAACTGTGCAACGACATAGTTAATCAAGCCATGTGATCACATAGCTTATTGCAAAAAATCCAGGGCAATTCAAAATGGGTCTATACAACCGCATGTAATAATAATATACGACCGAATAATGGTTTTCGAGACTCGAATTTCCTAATTATGTTAGAATTCTATTTTTGGTATCTTTCATAATCTTTTAGATTTTATTTCCGTTTAGACTAGGGTTTACACAGTTCCTTATAAATATGACCTATTATTTCATTGTAACACACAACATTATTAATGAGATTTATTAAGAGGTAAATTTACTTTTGAATTCTTGTTCTTCGTTAGACAAATCACGAACTTATCAAAATTCTTCTTGTGACATTCAAATCAACCGGGTGAGATTCTCAAATACTCAATCAAAAGGGTCGACATATCATATGCGTATTGTTGGTTATTTTGATTCGTTATTATTAAATCAAATCCACGACTTTGATTACTTGGTTTTCTTCGATTCGATATCAATCTACTAGTGGGTTTCATAGTTCTTCGTTATATGGGTTCACATCAGTTGGTATCAGAGCTTAGGCTCCAAAATCAAGGTTATATCATTTTCTTTTTTTGTTTGAGTCTTTATTTCCTTTTCTTGCATTCTTTGTGTTCTTCTATTTAAGTCTTTTAATCCGTAATTTTTCTGTCAAAAATTCAAAAGTTGTTTTTGTTGACCCCAAAAAATAAACTCAACAGATGTCGGGCCCACTCTGGCACGTTTGTACCTAGATGGAATCAGTAGTTTGACTTGAATGGATGCGGAAGGCACTTTCCGGCAAGAAACAAAGATGTTCGGACCGTGGCAGTTTGATTATATCGATATTCGCGCTATCAACGAATATCAAAAACGATCAAAAAGGTTGGGGTTTATCTTAATTGACATTAATCATCTCCTAGCCGAATCCCCAACGTTCAAAAGAAAGCCTCGTTACTTGACTACATGACCCGTTGGTTCGAAAGATAGCAAGTTATGAAGGGTTAGAAGTTGTTGACAAGGCAAGTGATTCAAAAGACAGCAACAAATGAATCACAAAAGTCAAACATCCACATCAGAATCATATGACATCAAAATATTGGATTCCATTAACAAAAAATTGATTTACATAATTTGGACCGAAGTCCTTACATTTGTGGCGGAGGGGTTAACCACTTCAACAGCCTCCGCCACACCTTCCACCTCCGCAGAGGTCTGAGGCTCCTCCCTTTCTTTTCCATGCTCCAAAAATTCAGCCCTCATGTCAAAAGTCTAAACCCCCTGGTTATGCACCTTCGGCCATTCGATCATCTCATTATAGGCATACCTTAGCCAGTAGGTGCCGAACCGCTAGTAGTGTTCAGTGAGGTGGAAGTTTGCTAAGATGTTCTGTTCATCATCTTTACTGGCAAGTTCAGCATTGCTACGAACAGTTTCAACCTCTTTGGTAAGGCCAGTTACCTGGGAGGTCAGCTCCTCAATTTTCCGTTTCAGCCCCTCATTCTCTTGGTTGGCCTTCTCAAGGGCTTCGGCAACAAGTTTTTAGTGGGCATCAGAAGTCTCCACCCGCTTCGTCGAGGCAGCCACCTCACTCTGTGACTCATGAATCTCCTTCTTCAAATATTCATTTTCTACCAAAACATAAGCAAGTTTGGCAGACCCATCCGCCTCCTTCTTCTTGGCCACCTCAGTCTCGGCTTGGGCCTTCTTAGCTGCCTCTTCAGCATGGGAAGCTTTGTCTATAAACTCCTTATTCTTCCTCTGGAGCATCTTGAAGATTGCCTCCGTCTCATGCCAAATGACCTCCTCGCCTAAGCAACCATGGTGGAAACAACAACGTCCACAGCATCGCTAGTTTCAACAAAGTTTTGCCATTTTTTGGTCCAAAATGTATGGAAAGTTATCGTGGCAGCTTGAATTTCAGGAGGCAATAGAGCGATGGCCTGAGGTTCAAGTTCAGCAGACTGTTTCGCCAGGGCACTTCCTCTGAGCTAGTAGGACCACCCAAGGTTTTATTTTTCTTGACAGGCTCCGCCTCAGAGGTTTCACGACGGCAGGGCATTACTGCCCTCCACTAGCAGCAGCAATAGAGGTTGCTAATAACTTCTTCCAAGCAGGAACCCCTGAGCGAGGTGGAGGGACGTTGGCCGAACAACCCACCATAGTGGTGGATAATCGAACTTTTTTCTTAGGGTCCTTGGTAACAGTTTTCTTTTCCTTATCTGCTGGAGGATGCCCGCTCTCATTTTGAGGTACAGCTTCCTTACTGACCCTCTCAATTTTCTTCTTTATTTGCTTCCCCCAGTAGATGTGCCTTTTACTCCCTTTCTGCCAGAGGTTGAAGTAGCAGCCAATATAGTTGCAATGTCGGGAGTGGGGAGTTTTCTCTTATCAAAATTCTCTGCAAAAAATGGGCATCAAAGTCAGAAGTGTATAAAACAACACATACGCTATCATGATATCAACAAAGTTCTCTTACCTCTGGAGGCCATCAAGTTTAGATCTTCGTAAAAACGGCGGTGAACAATTAGGTTGTCGAACTGAGAAAGGCAGACGATAGATATCTGATAGGACCTTCCAGTAACTCTTATCAAGCTCGAAATGCTCAACAGTTCCTGAAAAGCAACAAGCATTATACTAGTATGAAGAATCATTCAATAGTTACAACAAGAAATTAGGAAGTGGCACTCACTGAGTTCGGAGTAGGAGGTTGGAACTTTGACAAAGGGGACAATGTCACCATCACACTCCTGCCACTTTCCCCAAACCTAGAACCAGGTCTCTTTCCACCCTTAATGGAGGATGAAAGACATGTCACTGAAGGAGCATGAGCCCCCCATGGGCACATGGAGTACCAACCTCTGGAGTCCCCTTTACCGAATGCCCTAGGCTGGAAAACGGTTTGAAAAACATATAAGGGCATATCCTCGCCCAAGTAGGTCTGCTTCCAGAGAACATAGGACCCAACTAATTGAGCTCAAGCATTTGGAAAAAGTTAGGTAGGAGGCAGTCCATATAACCTAAGGACAGCTCGGAAGAAAGGGTGAATAGGAAGGCGAAGCACCGATTTAAGCAGAAAGTCTCTAATAACGACACGTCCCTGCCTCAGATGACGTGCTCGCTCATTAGGGAGGGAGATAGAAGCTCAATATTGTAAGGGATCCTATATTTCTTCCTAGGATTAGCGATGAGGGTTAGATTAGCATTTGATCGAATCTTCGATGCCCCCAAGTTACCCCATCATCTTTACTATGAGACCCCTCCCCAGACGTAGTCGTAACCCTGCCAGCCTCACCAGCCCTAACAAGGTCAGTGGTATACGTAATATCAACCCTCATCCCACCAGCTAACCTATGTATCCCCGCACTATCCTCAGAAGAAGAAGAAGCAGAAGATGCCATCAATCCCAAAACACAAATAAAACTCTTCGCAAAAAATACTACAAACTCACAACACTTACAGATGTACCCCGAAGAAAAAGACAAGAAATAACTTGAGGATGCGAAGGAAGCTTGTAAACTTGAAGAGACTGTGAAAACAATGAAGCTTGCAGGCGATATTTTCTTACAGATAGAAGGAAATGGATTTTTCTGAAAGGCAATCTCCATTTATAGGTATGAATATTCAAGCCCAATCATTAGATTAAGGTCCAAACCATCTAACCGCACATTTAGAGGATGAAATCAGAGCCATATATTACTCCAGATGCTTCAGATTCAAGGGTCCGGATTAAGGCATCAGATACATTTGCCCTTCCGCTTCTGGAATAGAAAGGGCAACAGAAGAGACAACCATGATTACGTATTAAATGTGGTGGCTGTTGCGTGTGTTGTGAATTGTACCATCATGATTGTCTTCTCTTGGAAACGGCCAATAACATCAAATCATTCAGGCACCATCGTAAAGGACTCATCGTGTTTCACAAAAGTGGTTTAAAATAATAATAATGAAAACCTCATAAATATCGATCCAAGGCTGCTTTGTCAGCAACAGACGTTCCCAATTTCATTCATGAACTTCGGATACATTATTCGTCCCAGACATTGGCAACAGGAACCTCATAAACAAATGGGCCAGGTCTACAGTCCTTAGGAAAGCACAGGGGCTTTCAGAACATTGAGAACGGAACCTCACAAACAAGTAAGGTCACCTCAAAAGGTTTGAACCTCTTTCCCTCAAAATATCACCCGACACTAGGAAGTCCATGTATTACATGAATAACCATGCATAGACTTAGGGGACTATTGTTGCGCCCCAAAATCAGCACTCCATGTAAGCTGCCACATAAGCAATATGTCCACGTGGACAGCCACGCATGCCTAAAAGATAAGTTGATGGAGAACCAGTTGGAAAATCTTCAGAAAAGGGTAAAAAGCCAAAGTCGACTAAGGTTATGGCTATTCGAGGCTCCTTCAAGAGCCGAAGCACTGTTCGATCGACGTCCCTCCAGCCTTNATTACATGAATAACCATGCATAGACTTAGGGGACTATTGTTGCACCCCAAAATCAGCACTCCATGTAAGCTGCCACATAAGCAATATGTCCACGTGGACAGCCACGCATGCCTAAAAGATAAGTTGATGGAGAACCAGTTGGAAAATCTTCAGAAAAGGGTAAAAAGCCAAAGTCGACTAAGGTTATGGCTATTCGAGGCTCCTTCAAGAGCCGAAGCACTGTTCGATCGACGTCCCTCCAGCCTTGACATTGGAGGCCTACTTGAAGCACATCCACTTAAACGCAGAGGCTCCTTATATCCGAAATACCAAAGCTCCAAGCGTCTGAAGCCTTCTACTACCAAAAGCCCTTCAACAAAGGCTGACCTTGATCTAGTGGAGTTCGATGCTACCTTTCTGGATTTGGAAATCCTTATGAAGTGACTGATGGGACGTGTAATAATACTCCGCTCGTATGTTATGCTATATTGTGTAGGGCGACTAACCCTTTATCAAATACTAATTGTAACGAATTGACAGTGATGTA
Source organism: Fraxinus nigra (assembly GCA_903798295.1). Classification (NCBI taxonomy): domain Eukaryota; kingdom Viridiplantae; phylum Streptophyta; class Magnoliopsida; order Lamiales; family Oleaceae; genus Fraxinus; species Fraxinus nigra. Next base: position 3,876 of record CAIGRH010208528.1, on the reverse strand, counting down.
AAGTTTGTGCCTAAGAGATGTGGCCACGTGGATTGGATCCAACGACCACCACGCCGGTCAATGTAGTATAAATAGCTTATCTTTGTATGAAAGAAGTTGTTGGCATCTGTATGCGTGGAGAGAAAAATACGGAATACATTCACCTTGTGACACTTTTGATAAGATTTTACATACTTAGTTCTTTACATATGAGTCAACAAACATAACAGCAAATATACCATGATTCCAACACAAACTTGTTATCATTCTACATCATATCTATCCTTCTATGTATTCTATGAAAAATGAGAGATTGAGTGTGGAAAACCGATTGGATATTCGTTGATAGCATGAATATTGATATAATCAAACCACCGCGGTCCAAACATCTTTGTCTCTTGTCGAAAAGTGTCTCCCGCATCCATTCTAGTCATACTACCGATTCCATCCCGATACAAATGAGCTGAATCCGTACTTGACGTGGTAAGAGTGGGCCCGACATCTGTTGAGTTCATTTTTCGAGGTAAACAATTTTTGTGTCCAAATCAACTTCCGTTTTCTTTGCAGGGGGTCATAGTTGAATTTTGAGTAAAAAATTGAAATAAAAATCCGAAAATTCAAAACATTCTAAGAAAAGTCAATTTTTAAAAAAATGTATATTTGTTATTATTTATCTCGAAAATTGTTTGTCAATTACGTTATCTATTGTGTAAAATTCAAGAACTACTTTATTGGATTCAAATTACATTCGAATCATCCAATTCAATTCATTTTCTCTCTTGAGTGTTCAAAGTTTTCAAAATCTCACCCAAAACCCCGATTTGAATTCTACGAGAATAATTCCTTGTTGAGTTCGAATTTGTCCTTTGAAGCATTTGGGCGAAAGCATTGAGTAGAAAAAGGCAGAATGATGAGATCAATAGAGAGAAAAAATCAAATTGAGTGATACACGAGCTCACATTTGTGAGGTAGAAATAAATCTTAGAAGTTATGATGTCTGATAGGGAAGGATCAACACCAGGCCGAAACAACAACAAAACCAACATGTCGGATAAGATGATACGTAGGTTTGAACGGTTATTTGAAGATGTACGGGATAGATTGGATAGACAAGACACGAAGCTTTCCAACTTACGTAGGAGAGTTCCAAATATACAGAGGCAGGATAGGCGGGAGCTAAGGATGAAGGTGCGTAAAGAATATGATTATGGGAGTAATGTGGATGAGGAAACAATAATCAAGGCTAAAATGAGTAGGATGAGAAATAAAGGAGCTAGGCTTGAACGAAGGGATATAAACTTGGTTGGAGATGAGGTAGATAGGAATATGGGCAACATAAAAATGTTCATTCCACCATTTATAGGAAGGAGTTATCCGAAAACTTACTTGGAGTGGGAGAAAAAGGTTGAGTTGATATTTGACTGCGACACCTATTTGGACGACAAAATTGTGAAGATAGCGGTTCTTGAATTCACCAACTATGCAATCACTTGGTAGGATCCAGTGGTGACAACGAGGATAAATAAGGAATGGTCGATCAATACATGGGAGGACTTGAAAGCTATCATGCGGAAAAGGTTTGTACCTAATCACTACTACCGAGAGCTTCATAAAAAATTAAGAAAGCTTCTACCAAGAATCAAAGAGTATGGAGGACTATCACAAGGAGATGGAGTTATTGATGATTAGGACGGATGTGGAGGAGGATCGGGAGGCCACCATGGCCAACTTTTTGAACGGACTGAATCGGGACATAGATAATGTAGTGGAGCAGCAACACTATGTGGAATTAGAAGACATGCTACACATGACTATAAAGGTAGAGAGGCAATTGAAGAGGAAGGAGATAGCAAGGTACTCATCGGGTGCTTCGGGTTCTCTTAAAACCAAAGTGGAACAACAACAAAGGAGATGGGAGGCATAATAGAATATATTGTTGGATTAGCTACTGGTCACGAGGTGAGCTCTTAACACTCAAATCAAGGCGAATGACTTGGAGCAACAAAGAAAAAAATATTTTCCATACACAGTGCCACATCAATAATAAGGTATGTAGCATGATCATTGATGGTGGGAGTTGTACAAATGTAGCTTCACTAATCTGGTAGAAAAATTGGGATTAACTATGCTTAAATACCGTAGGCCCTATAGGTTACATTGGTTGAATGAATGTTGAGAAGTTAAGGTGAATAGAAGGGTGTTGATTAATTTTTCAATTGGTAATTATCAAGACAAAGTATTGTGTGATGTAGTACCTATGCATGAGAGTCATATCTTGTTGGGGAGACCATGGCAATACGATAGGAAAGTGATACATAATGGGTATAAAAATAGGTACATCTTTGTCAATGGTAGAAAGTCTTACACTTGCACCATTAATACCGGTACAAGTGTATGAAGATCAAATCAAACTAAAAAATGATGAAGAAAAGAGACGGAAAGAGTTAGAGAAAAAGAGAGAAAAGAATGAGTGGGCAAGTAAGAGAGAAAATAGTGAGGTGGCTAAAAGAAAGAAGAGCCATTTGAGAGAAAAGAATGGGGGTCTTCCGAAATGAGAGAAAAGTTGAGAGAAAATTTCTTTGCAAAAGGGAGTGGGTTGAAAATAGAGATAATGGAGAGACAACAAATGGTTTTCTTAGTGTACAAGAGTCACTCCTCAATTTTGAGGAATCTAACTCACAATTCCCTAGCTTGGCTATTTCTTTATTGCAGAAATTTGGAGATGTATTCCCGGAGGACTTGCCTAGTGGTTTGCCACCCATTTGAGGCATTGAACACCAAATTGACTCGTACTCAATGCAATCATTCCAAATTGATCAACTTACTGAAGTAATCTTGATGAGACAAAGGAACTTCAAAGACAAATGGATGGATCGATTAGTAAGGGGTATATAAGGAAGAGCATGAATCAAGTTGTCGTGCTAGTCCTGTTTGTGCCAAAGAAGGGTGGAACTTGGAGAATGTGCTTGGATTGTAGGGCCATCAATAACATAACAGTAAAGTATTCTCATCCTATTCCTAGGTTAGATGATATGTTGGACAAATTATTTGGTGCATGCATATTTAGCAAAATTGATCTTAAGAATAGTTACCATCNTAAGGGGTATATAAGGAAGAGCATGAATCAAGTTGTCGTGCTAGTCCTGTTTGTGCCAAAGAAGGGTGGAACTTGGAGAATGTGCTTGGATTGTAGGGCCATCAATAACATAACAGTAAAGTATTCTCATCCTATTCCTAGGTTAGATGATATGTTGGACAAATTATTTGGTGCATGCATATTTAGCAAAATTGATCTTAAGAATTGTTACCATCAACTTCGAATGAGGGAAAGTGATGAATGAAAAACTGCATTTAAAACTAGATATGGCTTGTATGAATGGTTGATCATGCCGTTTGGACTCACTAATGCACCAAGCACTTTTATACATGTAATGAACCATGTTTTGCGTGCATTTATAGGCAAGTTTGTTGTCGTTTACTTTGATGACATTTTAATCTATAGTAAAATCCTCAATGAACATATTGAACATTTGCGGTGTGTGCTAGTAGTTTTAAGAAAAGAACAACTTTTTGCTAACTATAAAAAATGCACATTTTGCATAGAAAATGTTGTATTTCTTGGATATGTGGTTAGTGCTAAGGAAATTAAGGTAGATGAAGAGAAAATAAAAGCTATTAAAGAATGGCTAACACCTAAAAGTATAACCAAGGTAAGACGTTTTCATGGTTAGGCTAGTTTTTATAGGATTTGTAAAGGATCTTAGCACACTTGCCACACCGCTCACTGAAATTGTTAAAAAATTGTAGGTTTTAAATGGGATGATGGATAAGAGCATACATTCAATACTATTAAAGATATGTTGTGTACGACATCGATTTTATCATTACCTAACTTTA
>CAIGRH010208509.1:0-11770 GCA_903798295.1 Fraxinus nigra | reverse complement strand
ATAGCCTTCTATGCTTTGCTTTGGATACCTTCCATTATATAGGAATAAGTATCAATCAAAATATGATTAGTAATTATCCAATCATATATATAATTATGTTAAACAAGCAATGTATATTAAGTCGTAATCTTCGTCAATTTCTGTAATCCTTGTCAATCTCATCTCATTGACATCCTCCTTAAATTAATACTGGATGATCAAGAAGCATCAATTTGTTTTCCATGTACTAAAATCCTTAGCATCTTTAGGTACTTGAGAAGACCCATAAATATGACCCCAATACTCCTTCCCTTTTAAAATATCTTGAATTGAAATTCCAATATGGAATAATTCTTTCCTCAATTATGAGCTCAAATTGATAATAGGTCCACAGTTCCCACAGCNTATTTATGGTAGGTGAATCTCCATAATCTGTTCTCGATCTCATTGACATCCCTCCTCAAATTGATGATGGATGATCAAGAAGCATCAATTTGTTTTCCATGTACTAAAATCCTTAGCATCTTTAGGTACTTGAGAAGACCCATAAATATGACCCCAATACTCCTTCCCTTTTAAAATATCTTGAATTGAAATTCCAATATGGAATAATTCTTTCCTCAATTATGAGCTCAAATTGATAATAGGTCCACAGTTCCCACAGCAAAAAAAAAAAAAAGGCTAGAATGTGGTGTTGCACCTCCCCCACTCAAAGGAAATCGCCACGATACTAAAATTCTTAAGAATCACCAAACCCATGCAGCGAAGGAATCAACAATAATTCCTCAACCCCAATTGCTAGTCTTGATAACTGAAAGTATCCTTCGACATGCAAGGAAGAATCATCGATAACAGAAATCTTCGACACTTTGATAGTTGAAATCACCGACATTAGAAACAACAATAAAGGATGATAGCCCCAATAGTCACCGACATAAAGAGACCCCACAACAATCAACGACTATCACAGTGATGTGGTTCGCCAAGATGAGTCCCGAAACTACGAGTCATCTTTACTGCAGAAGCGCCACTACCTAGAAGAATCCCGACAACGGACTCAATCTACGACCAAAAATCTTACACCATAGAGAACCACCGATGCTCGCAGCACGCTAGAATAGTCGAAGAATCACACGTTGACAAAGAGTGTCCATCGTCGATCACCACAAGAAACCCACACTCAAATGGCTGAGTTATGCCAAAAAAAAAAAAAAATCGAGGATTCAGTATAAAGTCCACAAGGTAGGCTCTAATACCATGACAAACTTTTAGTTGAATAATTTTCCCGTCAAGGATTCCTTCCATTGTATAGGAGTAAGTATCAATCTAAATATGGTAAGTAATTATACGATTTTATACATAATTATGTTAAACGAGCAATGTATGTTAAGTTGTAATATTCGTCAATCTCCGTGACCTCGTCTATCTCATCTCAATGACACAACGAGCTGATTCCCGCAGGCCTCCGAGTGGCGCTAGTTCAAGCAAGAGAGGAATACACCATGACACGAGCTAGAACCTTCATCAAAATGCTAGTCCACCTATAAGCTACAATCTGCTTAGGTAAAGTGGAATATTTTGTAGTACCCGCTTTGTATTAACTCCTCCGGCCAAATGGAAAAAGGTGTATGACAATGCCTCAAATATGCTAATTTAAAGTATATGCTAATACTGAAAAATGCCATTGTGAGAAGACGGTCGTTGATGAAGGTAATTTAATGATTATTGGGAAAGGTTTTTCCCCCAACAAGTACTTATAAAAAGTTGAAAGACAGAGATTATTTCGACTATGAAATGTCTAAGATTGTTTCACACTTTTAGGAGATAAGTAGTAGGTTATTAGCAGAACCATATCATGGAGTCATTACTCAAAACAAGACTTGAGACTATACTCTTCAACTCCTCTCCTCATATGTAGATCCCGACAAAATCATATTATGCACTGTTTGTTTTCCATTCTTTCAAAAATCTTTTTTCTACGTACTCATTTTCAACCACACATTCACACAATAAAATATTTTACACGTAAATCCAAAACTTTTCCTTATTTTTTAATGACACGTTTTCCAAAATATCATTATTTTAAACAAAGTTTTTTTCTAAAAAATGGCCACCAAACGGGCTATATCAGTACCATCCCTGCACAACACTATTTCAATAGAAAATGCAACCAAACCACCGAGACAAACCACTTTATGAAAACAAATTTTTTTTATTTGGGTATAGATGGTATCTCTTTACTCGAGTGATATTGACCACATTTTTATCCCTATTTGCATTTAGATCCTTCGAAGTTCTATTATTCCTTTCAACGGTCCCTTATACTGCACAGTTAGGTCCCTTGTGTTTATGATCATTTCTAAATCCAACTTAAATCAGCTTATAGTGTCAACGTGTATGTAGTTCACTTCCTTCTTTTGTGTTTACTTGCAAATTTTTCTGTTGACACAACAGAGTAGGAAAAAAAAAGTGTATACATGTACATAAAGCACGCTGTTCTTGAACCAGCTGCATGCAGAATCGGAAAGAACAGTTTCAGAATTCTCATTCATAATAATCACTTCAATAATAGTAGTTATACATAATAATATAATATAGTCAACATAAAGATCCGTAATGGGAAATAAGCCTACAAAGGAACCAACTATAGTTAAACAAAGGCATCAAATTAGCAAGTGATAATTTTGATTTCCCACCTATTCTGTTAAGCCCTAAATCTTTCCATGCGCCTAATAAAGTTGGCCCAAATTCTTTAATTCCAATAAGAGGGTTCACATACCATGAATGAAGAATTGGAGAAATATTTTCTGAATCCTCATTCATGGTAATCCTTTAAAAAATGTACAAGCCTATTATATATAGCATAGTGTGGAAACTGTACATATGTACCTCAGAAAATCAGGCTACAAAATAGGAAATAACTACTTCTAAATGTAGGCATCAGATTTCTAGGAGATAATATTGAATTTTCCTCCTAATATGTTGCACTAAATCTGCCTAATCTTTTCACACCCACATTGACAATTTGAAAACTCAAAAAAATAAAAAAAAATAAAAAATAAAAAATAAAAATAACAAATCAGGACCTTTCTCAATCTCTCATATGAGGCATTTGAGGTGTGCATTCTGCATGCTCTTGAGCAATTTAAACAGGTGACTTCCCAATAATTGCATACATATATATAATACGAAAACGGATAGGATTGACTACATATTTTATAAAAACAAAGGAGAAGATTGAAGCTATGCCCCACCAAAGAAAAGAACCTAAAACTATTTTTAAATTACAGATGACCCACAGCAGAAAGACTATTTCTGCCTCAACCTCGCTGAAGCAATCACCCCCCACAAATTGAAATTGCAAGATCGCCAAACCATAGCTACTGAAGGGTGTAAGGTCACAATCATCGGAACTCAGTGCATAAATACTTACAATTGTGAAGTCATATAATAGGTTAGATACAAACCTGAGATTGATAGTTCCTTGGACAAGAGCCACAGGCAGGTATTCTTCTCCAATAAAAATATCTGACCAATGGAAGTGAACTCTTCCAGCACCACCACCACCACTATTATGGCTGCCGTGTCCTCCAGAAGTTGAGATGGTACCAGTATCACCAATTACCAAACTATGGACAAACAGAAGAACGGTTCCACCAGATCCACCCCCAGGACCAATTTCTGAAATTACTCCATCATCCTGCCCTTGAACATATTTTCCAGGATTCTCTCCATCAGCTCTAAGTGCACCATACAATGTCAATTTTGACAATGAGTGCTCCAGTGAACCCATCACTGTTTCAGGAATTTATGAAATAAAGTGACCAAATCAGCAGAAGCTATGTGGAAATTAATCTATGAAGAGGGTTATTGAGAAGCAAAAATTTTGGTGACTAATATTAGAATCTTGTATACAAATCGATCTTGTAAGTAACCACAGAAAGTTCTATGAAACAATATGGCAGAACTTTTCTGATCTTCAATAATAGCACACTTAAGTTTTTCCAAAACTTTTAGTAAAAGCCATCCAATTGCTCATATTCATGCACAAAGTAACCATCAGCCTTGTTTAGTATTTTCAGTTAAGAATTTTTAGTGTCTATTGCAGGACAAAACCAATATTAAAAGATTTCATTAGTATTCGAAACTCCTGTTCAACTGTTTCAAAGGACAAAATTAAGGAACATGAAAATTGGAATGAAGCCAACTCCATGATATGAGCTGCAATGAAGCTCCCAAGTACAACCACCTATCTAAACATGCTAATAAAGAAGTTCTACATTTGTGGTTTAGTAACAAAAAAAACGCCAAACATCTGAATGAGATGATGAACACAAATTTAAAAGCAACAGAAGGTGAAAGAGTGTACTTGTCTGACTAAAATAAAACACAAACTTTGGGTTGTTGAACTCAGATATTCCATAGACGTGCATGTGGAGATAATATGTTAATGTTAGGACGCTGATGTGTATTTACTTGAAAATTAGAGTTTATTTCTCCAGCTTTGACTTAGAATTATAAACATAAACATATCTACATTCTGAAATCAACTATCTCATAGCTTACCAATAATACCACCACCAGCAGTAGCACCTGGCAGGCTCTCGTTTCCACTTCCACTACCAAGTTCACAAGGCAACTCAGCATTACCGTATGTAATACCACCCTTGATGTAACTTCCATCATTGTACGCATCCCCACCTCTACCACCATGTCCAGCACCACTGCCAACACCATGAGGCAGATGTTCTCCACGTCCTAACCCACCAGTGCAGCCTGTACATCAGCCAAGTCAAGATTCCAAATTCTGGTTTCTAAACCCTTATCATAACTAGTAGAACTGGAGGAATAATGCTGGGGAAGGCTTTTTGGAATAAAGAAAACAATAATACTATCTTTTGATATGTAAGGATATTAATGACTAAAAATAACTGAAGTTACATCCATAACTCGTAATACCTACACTGTTGTTCCGTAATAAGACAAAATATCTTCTAGTGGGGGGAAAAATCATACCCAGTCCAGATGCACTTATTGCTCCAGAAGATTTTACAACCACAGTTCTCACCCAGTGAAAATGTATAACGGATCCTTCTAAGAAGCCTTCAACTATAATATCTTCAACTCGACAAATCTGCACAAGAAAAGAAGTTGAATCCTTGCGCCAGAAAGAGCAAGAGGGATCAAAGGTATCCAAAACATATCCTACTCTGACTGATATGAAATAACTTATAAGAAAAGAAACTTCTCAAAGTGTTAACTCTGAGTATTAGAACACCTGAAGAGTGAAGGACAATGAAGCATTCACATTGCAATCCTCGGGTGGATGAAGCAGTTCAATAGGGCAATCCTTTTGTTCACAGTAGAGCTTCGGTGACCTATATTGTCAAATAGGACGATTCAGAAATGAGTGCAGCATGAGCATAAAGTGCTACCAAGTCAGCACTTACATGTAATTGTCACTCGAATTTTCCAAGGGACCTCTTAGAATGGATCCAGGCCCAACCTTTATATAGAAAAGTTTTAACAATATCAGCAGAAAATGGCAGGTTGTTGCCAGATGATAATAAATATCTTAAAGGATTACAAGCTGCTTCAAAAACAACCAAAATTATTTTTAATTGAAAGGAAATAGAATATTAGAGCAAAGAGATGCCACATAGAGAACCAGTGTTGTAAATTACAAGCAAAGTATAATCAAGTAAACAATTAATCCCAATTCCACCGCATATCTATCAAAGTTTATATATTGAAGCAACCAGCAGCCTTAGCATTTATGTGATATTATGTTAATAAGATTGATTATAGAAGATTACGAAGACAATTCTGAAGATCACGAGAATATTTTTGTACCATATATAGAATTACCATACTTAGAATGTAACTATAAAATGGCAGGTAACTTTAAGGGAGATTCGTTCAGCCAAATTGTTTACATATTATAGCAAAGAAACACTTACATTTCTGTGATAACTCAATTTCTAAATCAAAGTACTTCAGTTTTAGTACAGAATGAAATTCAAAGAGAAAAGAGCTTTTAAGTTTAAAAAATGTGACTTCTAAGTGAAGTAGCTCTTGAATAGCGCAACTGTTGTTAAGACAGTTACAGAAAGGAAAGACACAGTATGGCATAATAAATAAAAGCTGAAATGAACAAGAAGAACATTTAGAAGTCTTACACTGATAGCATAAAATAAAGATAAAACCAAGTGCTGAGCTTCAATAAGATCTCCTGGTCCTGACAAGTTCAAGGATCCTTGTCCATGAAGTCCCAAATTTGCCGTTGAGTGTATCATTGACGACCCCTAATGGTGAATATTATTAAAAATACCTGATTTATGAGATGAAGATAAATAATGTAGAATGACTTACTTTAAGAACTGCTAAATTGCTGGCTTCAATCAAAGATGTTGCAACAATTTCATCGCTGTCACCAGAGATAAGCATTTTGGAATTCAACATCAAATGGATTTTTACAGACATTCTCAAAGCACCATAGACCTAAAAAGAACAATAATGCAGATGTATCATCCCACTAAACAAAAAAAAGAAACCACCTATATATACCTCACTGCTTTTAATGCATCAACAACATGGAACACAAAAATTAATTAGATGATAATTTGAGAAAGCTTAAATATGATGCTTGGACTCAGGTACCGGCGAAAGCCTAAATCTTGGTATGTAATCGTCAAATTTGAGCACCTACGGACAGCTAAATGTCTTAAATTCAGATACAGGTGCAAGACATGCCATTCAGAGAATTCGTATTTTTATGTTAGTAATTTGAGATGCTTTTATGAATTTCAAAATAGGAAGAAAATTATTGTAATGCATCTTTGTGGAAAGATAAATATATATTGTGGAACCGCCTAATGTAAAAGCTTAAGTTGCGGGAGGGACAAATTTATTCACAATTGTCCCTAACATCCCACTCACATATAGGCCAAATGACAAGTGCACAATCTCACAAATGTATGGCGACAATAACCCTTGTCAATTGTCTGTTTTGCTATCACTTAATCACAAGTCCTAACGTTGGCATTCTAATCAATATGGCAGAGAAAGAACAATTTGAATTTGCATGGTTCACCACCATATCCACATACAAAGACGAGATGAGGATAAATATTAGTACAAAGTGGTTGGAAATTATAAATTGAATTTAAAAAACTAGTCAAACTGTTAAAAAGTAAGGAAAAAAAAAATCCTATTTATAGGGTTACAAATAATTCTAGAAGGAAAGATTGTTATAACAATTACAGAATCAATTAAGGAAAATAATCCCACATAATCGGAAAAAGTATCAGCCTATCATGAGGAATAATCTTATAATCTTTCCATGTCGCCTCAAACTCAATCTAGTGTTTGCAAAAACCAAATTGAGTTTGAAAACTGAGATAATCCCAAGTATATTGTATCTAACAAGGCCAAAAGGATGTTGCATTATTGCGTTGACAATGTTTGTTGACTAAGCCAACCAAGAACCAGAAGCTAGTGTAAAAGAAAATTATCCACCAATCTTGAACGACCATCACAGAGACTTTAAAGGCATATTACATAAGGATAAAAAACGTCAAAATAAGATCTTTTTCTTTTTCTTTTTTTTTGAAAGAAAACATCAACACAGCCTTAGTGAGGTTTTAGACTCCACCAAGAAAGGTTGCTGGAGGTTAGGTTACCCCAACTGTATATAGAATCAAACGCACGAGAATAAAAGGAAGGAGGCATAAACCTAACCTCCCAAAAGTAGAACAATGCAACATATAAAATAATGAAATAAATGAAGTAGTAATACTTCCTATGTAGTGAGAGCGGGTGGAAAGAAAACTACTGTCCTCTAATACTAGGAAGTCCAAATTGGTCAATCTATGCAAGGCACGAAGTGGACATGGTAGATCAAATGGTCCATACTCCCGATAACGCTGGTCCCAACCTTCGGATGCCAGTGAATCAGCTACTTGATTCTCCTCACGGTAGATGTGGGAAACACTATCACGGTCAAATGAGAAAATGTGTCACATCTGTCTAAGGGCTTGCTTGGGAGTTTTAGGGTAGCGGTTATGAGCAGTTTTTAAAGTACAGATTTTTTGGCATTTATAAACGGATCGATTTTGGGTAATTTTTATTAGCAGTTTTTAAAACACTCAAACCCATGCTTGAAAATTCATTATCAAGCTGTTCTAAAAGATGTATTAAAAAATAAATTTGCATATATACCCATGTTATATGATTGGAATAATCCTTCATTGGTATATTCTTTTTTTAGTTTACTTTTTTTTAACCCATGTTCAATTGATTTCATGACCATCCAGAAAAATATAGGCTAATTAATTTTGCATTATTTTTTCTTATTTTGCAGCAAGTTCAACGTTTTATTTTCATCTTGAATCTAATATAAAGAAAAATGAATCTAATCTAAACTATTTATGGACTTCACTTTTGGGACTTTTCACACGATAGCATGCCAAAGGAAGTCCTTAAATGATCCATTCATATCTTCTTAGAATCAGAAAAACGGTCAGAAGCTAAAAATAGTTTAAAACCAGCAGAAGAGGATGTAGTTGCAACGTGAACTTCAAAGTAAAGTAAAAGGTCAACTCTCATTGAGGAGGAAGGTTGGATACAAAAATTCAATTTGTTTGATTTATTAAAAAAATGATTGTCATAGCTAAAATTGAAAAGCAAAATGAAGGGGGTTCAATATCCCAGGATCGTCCCCTAGCATTTTTGCACTGTTTCCTTCACAAATTTGACGTTCTTGTTCTGAGCACGTGACACCACTAGTATAAGTTAAGATATTTGGAAGGAATAACGTATAAGATTTTTTTGGGTATAAGTTATGGTAGATTTGGTAATAATTATTGTATAGAGGGAGAGGGTAAACTTGGGAGAGAATTTAAGAGACTAAAACTTGCCGCTTTGGTAGGTTGAGAGAAACGGCAAAAATTATACTATACCAATTTTTGGATATTTTTAAACCATCCAAAGCAAGTATTCAAACAAACTCCCAAACACCGGTTTCTCTAACCCTTCATAAATGGTGTCACCCAAAACTGGTCAAAACCAATGGGAAAAAACTCCCAAACAAGCCCCAAGAGTGATCTAAATCGCCCATGGTCCTCCACCCTTAGTGATACAATGAACGGCCACAGATGAGTCAATTTCCACCCATATGTCAAATAATTAAGGTTGTCAAGCAAGTAAATTCCCATCCAAAATAGCCCATAACTCAGCTTCCAGAATAAGATATGCTCCATATGATGACGAGAAAGCCCTCATGCATTTTCCATCGTGGTCACGAATAATACCCCACCACAAGGTTTGCCATAATGTCAAAATAAGATCTTCAAGCAGTCTTTCCCTAAATTTTCCGAGAATAGACTAACTTATAAGTAGCACTCTTCATTAGTTTGATTCTCACTTGCTCTTTTTGTATAGGATTTAGTACTTCCCCTCTTATTCCTTTCAATAATATTTTACATCTTTTTGCTCTAAGATGGTCAAGTTTGTGCTGGGAAGCACGAACACGCTGCTGGAGTCGACGTGTCGATGTTCGATACGTATTGGACACCGGTGCGTCTCTGATCCTTGCAGAGTGTCGAAGATGAAGAAATGCATATTGTTGAAAGAAGACAGTGACTAGCTGTGAAGAAGAAGACTGAGGAAGGAGAAAGAAGAAAAGAATCTATGAAGAAGAAGACTGTAGAAGAAGAAAGAAAGAAGTAAGTGAAAAGACGTATTTGACTTGAAATGAAAGTTGTAGATGTAAACCAATGTACTTTCCATTGTTGCGCCAAATAACATTAAATGCGTTTTGTAAAATTTCTTTTGTAGCAAATATCTAATTTACTTTTTTTTCCAACTTTATTCTTTAACATAGCAACATGTAAAATTTTATGTGAATTGATTTTTTTTCATTTTACCCTCCATTAAAAAATAAACTTACTTATATATATGATGCAATAAATATAAAAAATTATACTTTATACTATTAAATTAAAATAAGTTAAAATATAATATTTTAATCACGTTTCGACAACGTATCATGTTGGAACTTTTTCAAAAAATCACACGTTGGATTGTGTCCAACATGATACCGTGTCTGTGTCGGTGCTTCTTAGGGTTTGTGCCCTCTTTCCTCTTATTCTCATGAGTTTGATTTTATATATATAGTTGGGAAATTCAAACCCCCATCAATCTTCCTGGTGGAGCCTAAAAACCCACTAAGGTTATGTTGGTGTTCGCTTAAAAATAATAAAAAGTCCATGAGTTCGCCAACAATTCACCCAAAGATGAAGACAAAGACTCACCTAACAAAAAAGCAAGGGACACATGGACGAGGTAAAGAAAATGAAATGGAAATAAGCCCCTGTTTGACACCTATTTTTTTCACATTCTCATTCTCATTTTTTTCTCTTTCTTCCTTTCAACCACACATTCTTCAAAGAAAATAATATTACACACAAATCTAAAACTTTTTATCACTTTTCCACCACACATTCTCCCATCAATCACTATTTCAAAAATTCTATTCTCAAAAAAATGAGATTCAAACACACTTTAAATGTGGTGGAAAAGAAAAATTGATTTTCTTTCGATGGTTCAGTAATAATACAACGACGAAGTAAAATCTTTAACCAATCTCTAATATAGGACAAGACGGACACCAATGAAAACAATTATGTGAACTTGTGATGTAATGCCCCGAAAATTTTCATAGTATGGAATTTAATTTTGTATGCTATATTCTAATGTTTTGAAAAGTTAGGGACTAAAACGATATATAGTAATTTCAATTTTATTGGTCATGTAATTTCGTATGATGACTTGAGAATTTTAACTTGTTTATGATATTTGTTGATTATCTTGCTATTTATGTTTTTTGCAAATAAATGATCCATATTATTTGAGTTTCATAGAATGTGCAATTTAGTAGTTTTAGACTTGGTGAATTATATAAGATGTGTAGATCAAAATGAAATTTGACATTTCCTCATAAATAGTTTTGGTAATGATTTAAATCCTTAAAATTTGGGTAGTTACACGTGACATTATAAAATTGATCTAAAATGTCACGAATAGGAACCAACAAAATTGGGTCAAGTAAAGGAGGAAAGTTGTTAAAATTCAAAATAAAAAACTCAGCAAGTACATGTAATTGGATTATAACAAATTGTCTATAGGTTTTGATAGTGATTTTTGGTAATGATTTTTGAATTTTTTTTTCTTAAGAATAGATTTTTCCAAATTTCTGCACCAAGTGCTTGCCGACCATAGTGTGAAATTACAGGTGGAGGATAAAGTGAAAAAATTGAGAAAGGACTGCAACGTTGTGCGGTCACCCGGAAGAAAGTGAAGTAAAAAACAGCAACAATGGTGATGACTTATACATATAGAGTTGAATTTAGCCGGACGAGCACCTATGATGCTCGGACTCGGGTATAGGTACATATCTAAGTGTCGGATCTTTTATTTTCTAAAATGTAGGATACGGAGATATAGCTAAAAAGAGTCCAAATTTCGGATATGAACACGTGGGTATGTCTTTCAAACTTCAATTTTTTTTACTAGTCCGGGATGTCATTTTGAATAGACCAAAATTAATTATTCACAATGAAGTAAATAAGTATTTAATAAGGGATTAACACGAATAAAGGGGTTTAGTTTTTAATAATGAGAATTACTAAATGTTATATAAAATAGAAAATGGGGAACTCGATTGTAATTTGGACTTGGGGGAACGCTAAGTAGCACTATATGGAACCTATTTTCATTTTATACAAACAAA